>JBBPTN010000319.1:0-22353 GCA_038094075.1 Xerocomus spinulosus | reverse complement strand
ATCCACAAAGCACGAGCATTGCATACCTATTGATGAAACCGTTTGACCATACAGAAGTGGGATCGTATAGGGTGGTGGGGTTGTCATACTGTGTCTTTCGGTCAGATCCCGTGTATACTGACCATCGTTTTATGACTGAACTGCACTGGGCCAACAGATAATCTCTGCCTCACTGGTGATCTCCACTTCGCTTGATTCCTAACCGAGGATACCGCGTAGTACGTGCTACGCGCGTCCGTAACGAACAGGAGGGGAAACAAGTTATCATCTCTAGATGTGTGCACTTGGCGAGCGGCGCTGACGGCGCTACTAGCATTCCAACTGGACTGCTAACAATCTCACTTGACTCAACGCATTGGTTTAGACCTATACTGGCTGTGTACAGATACGCTTTCCCCTGATGCATCAGGGGGAAGCGTTGTGCATGCAACCCCAAATGGTATCTTGAAAACGCCTGTGGTACTTGGTCTGACTCTCCCCTTGAAGGGAGCGGAATTAATACATGTCATACTATGCACCATACTAGTACTCGGGAGGGTTAATTGCAAGACGTCCAACAGCCAAAGGGAATGCATCCACACCATATGGAAACTTTACTCGACACTGAACGATAGAATTGGTATGCGAAAATGATAAATACACGGTGTGCATGAAATAAATAATCCGAGTGGTCTAGCGGAAAAGCTTTTCCCAGACGATGATTGCAATGAGCAGGATGAGCAAGGCAATAATAACTGCGGTCACTACACGTTGCTTATACATCCTGAGCCAAATCGTAAGAGGAAACCCACCGGAAGGAGTTGATGTAACTGAACTTACCGCCTGATCATTTTCTTCAGTGTCCCCGATGCGCGGTCTATGGCAGTGTCTGCAGTCCGGAGCTAATGCATAGTGAGTAGCGCGGCCGAGATTCTATGAAAGAGTAACCTACGGTATCTCTTGCATTCTCGATTTGCTCTCGCTGAGCACGAAGGTTAACGAGAATTTCGGCACCGTGGTCCTCGGTTTCGAGAGCAATGCGCTGCGATTCCTGCAATCGTCTTGTGCCATCTTCTAATGTCGAAATACCTGCCAACAGCCTCGTTCTATCGCTCGTTGCACCATAAGGTTCATCCGAGGTGGGCGTGCCAGTTCTCCCTGGTGACGCGAGCAGGTCCGCACGGGAGAATTGGGCGTGCATATCCTTGGACATCTTTTTGAATCTGGTCAGATCCACTTTTGCAGTCCTGAGGCGAGCCTGATACTGGGGTCGGAGAGATTGTGGAATCCCCTGGATTTCGATCTCCATTTGCGAGATCTGGTCGTATGTTAGACAGCGAGGAGGGCGAGAAGGAAAATACGTGCCATTTCGTCCGCCTCGTCCATTTCCATTTCCACTCGTCTGAGAGCCGCCCTTCTTTGTTCTGCTCGGATAGCTTGAGCCTTGAGAGTGTGTATATACACTTGTCTCACCTCCACGTTCGTCTTTACCGTCTACATCGAGCTTTGACCGTACACTTTCAAGTATTTGACGAAAGTCTTGCTCATACGTGTCGAAAAGTGCGGTTGGCGCGTTGTCCATGGTGGTGGTGAAAGCCAGCCTTGCTGCGGCTATGTGTTCCACCAAAAGAGGCAGCCCCGCAAGCCTTGGGTCAACAGTCATGTCCTCGAGCACTCCGTTCGTATTGTCATGGTCGTCTGGACGTAGCTAACGTGCATCAATTTGCAGGGTCTCCTTGTATCTCGACCCGCAAATACGGGATTGGGTCTTGTTCCCAATCACCCTCGTCATGGTAGTTGCCCTGTTAGCTGTAGGTGTCTTTGCTGACCATGATTGCAGATTCTTGTTGGCGTACTACGACACTATGTCGTGCTTTTACTACAGTCGACGCCAAAAAAGTTGACGCGTGCGGCACTTCGTGAACAGTATGTCCCATACATTTCTTTGCCGAGGCCTTTTGAATATGTTGTGCACGTCCAGGCGGGCTCTCGCAAGATCTCAAATACTCCGCGCAACGTCTGCAAAGTCACCTATACCCCCATCGTACTACAAGACGATATCACAAAACCTCTCCGAGGCGTTCAAGGCTGGCACATATCTCAAAGACGGTCCACCCAAGGGGGACTCGCTGTTGTCTGCATCGAATCCCTTCTCAGACCCAGCCGCCATGGACGGAATGATGGCAGGAATGAAGACACAAATGGTGATGATGGTACCGCAAATGGTCATCATGGGTTGGATCAACTTTTTCTTCCAGGGGTTTGTCCTAAGTACGTGATTACCTGGGTCGACGGTGCATGTTACTCTGATTTTTTAACAGTCAAGTTGCCGTTCCCCTTGACGCTCGGGTTCAAGTCTATGCTTCAGCGTGGCATTGAGACACCTGATATGGACGTCCGGTGGGTATCCTCGCTGTCGTGGTATTTCCTCAACTTTTTCGGCTTGAACGGGCTGTACCGTCTTATTCTTGGAGGTGACAACTGTGCGTGTCTTGATTCATGGATGTCGAGCACTGATGGTGACACGTAGCTCCGCTGGGTAGCTGCGGATTCTACGCGGGACATGACCATGTCGCCATTTGCTGCCATGGGAACTGCCCAAGCAGGGCAGCCCCAGGACTATGCCAAGTTGTTCAAGGCGGAACGGGACAACCTGGAATTTGCGGAAGGGCTGTACGGCTGGGTGGGAGAAGATGTAGAAATCAAGATCCTTGGCAAGTATGGAAAGCTGGGACCGAATCGAGGGTAGTCACAGTACACTACTATGGTAGCATCTAGGAGCAAGACAGTACGGTTACATGAATGAAGACGTACACAATTTGGAGATCGCATCCAAGTCCGACAATCTAATTCGCCGCGACGAACGCCGATTAAAGGGAGATAGAGATACATGAGACCGTTTCGCGAAGGTTACGAGATATAAGATGCGGGGCTACACTAGGCCGTCATAGAGAGACAAGGCCTTATGGAATTGATCACATGGGTTAGCCGGGTAAAGTAGCACCGTGCGGTCGGGTGAGACCTACCTGAACTATAGTTGGGTCTTGCTTACTGCCTTGTACGAATTCGTCATAGGTGAGCTTGGCGTCCCTGTCGCGATCCATATTTGTGAAAATCTTGTCTACCCGCTGGGAAGCAGGGTCAGGTGGGATGGGAAATGAAGAGGGAGGAGGACCTTTTGTGGGGTGTCTTCGTCTGCAGGGGGTTTGACCATCTGACCGGTCATCTTGTAGATGGAGGCGACGATCTGGAGCATCTCGTCGTAGGTGATGAAGCCGTCCTTGTCTATGTCATAGAGCTGGAATGCCCCTGTGGCGAGGTGAGATGGGGACGATGGGGAAGGGGACACATACACTTGAGCTTTTCGTCCAGTTGACCGCGACTTGTGATGCTGAGGGCGCAGATGAACTCCTTGAAGTCGATCGTCCCGTTCTTGTTCTCGTCAAAGACGTTGAAGACGTAGTCTGCGAACTCGCCAGGGTCACCGAACGGAAAGAACTGCTTGTATATGTGACGGAACTCGGACCTGTCGAGGTGGCCAGAGGGACAGTCCTTGAGGAAGCCTTTGTACCTAGATCGTGGTCAGAGGGGGGCGTAGGGGGTTTGGGACTGGGCACCATTGCTGTAGCTCCCTCTTGTCGACTGTGCAAGGATGAGTGTTGGATGCGATGGTCAGATGGTACTCACAGTAGGTGTTTGCTTGCAGATCTGCGAGCTGCTCTGGGGTCAGCTTTGACTGGGACTTTCCCATTGTCGATGGTGGTGGGGACGATGAGGAGGGCCTTTTTTAGTATCGTATAAGAATACGGACGGAGGTCCTCCTCCTCCTCCTCCCCAACATGTGCTACCAGTACAACGCCTCTGCAGACATCTCAGCCGTGCCATGTCCCATGTGTATGGTCTTCAAGCCAAGTGCTGCTCGGTACACCCCTCCCCGTCGTCCCCATCGATGCTCACACACCCCACAGCTGCCCCCACCTCCGCGATGTCTGCTACAACAGAGCGAACCATCCCCGCATCGATGTCGTCCATCTCAAAAACGCTGAAGGTCCGTCTCTCTCCAGCTCACCCTACACCGTACCCATTCTCTTCTAGTAAAGTCCTTCAACGGCTGTGGTTACTGCAAGGTCTTGCCTCATCTCATCCGATCCCCCCCGTCCTCACCTCCTTCCGACAGTGGGCTCGTGCAAACCCGAAACTCACCGTGTACAACAACCACGGCTGGCCCGGTTGCTGCCGGCCCCCCTCCCAGAGCGAACACCGTCTCATACAGCCCGCAGACTGGCCCACCGTCAGCATCGTACACAGTATGCCCATGCCCCCAGAGATAAAGTCGGTCCTCGACACCATCTTCTCCAGAGGCACCAACCTTGCCCTCGTCTCCTCTGCCCGTGCACAGTCCCAATACCAGTCTGCCTCTCCCACCCTCGATCGTCGCAATAGCACCAGCAGTCCGTCCGCCAAGTCCTGCTCATCCTCTTCAAAGACCCAGCCCGTCGCTATTCCCTCTCGTGGTCGTTCTGGTGGCAGTCCCGTTCCTCAGAGTTCAACACTAGGTGGCACCACCCCTCGGTCCTCCGCTCCCACCTCTGATCCGTATTTACTCTCTCGGCGCCAGACGTATACTGAAGGTATCAAAGACAAACCACGCGCTCCCTCTGCACGTAGACACGTTGATCAAGATGGCTCTCTTTCACGCCGCAATGGAACGGCTCGGCCTTCTCTCGCTGCAGTCGCCCCTGCCTATTCTGCACCGCGGCCCTCGGGTGATTTCTCTATCCAGCACCAGTATTCTACGACCCTCCAAACATCACTCGGAGAACCCTTCATACCGTCTCAAGATGCATCTTTCGGTCGTACCCTCTCTTCCAAAAGGTCCACCTTGGAAGCTGCTATGGCTGCCCTCGACGTCAGTAGCTCTTCCGGAAGCAGCAGTGATAGTGGCAGCTCTCGGGGCTCCTTGTCTGACGCCACTGTCATCTCAGATGGCGCATTCACGGATTACTTGTCCGATGAATCTGACGCCGAGCTTCAGAGACAGGCTGAAGCAAAGGCTGCCCTAGTTGCCCAGAACCAGGCAGAAGAACTCGAGTTCAAAGCTGCCCGTCAGCAGCTCGCCGGTGTTGGCTTACGGCCACCCAAGGCTTGGGATGATACCAATGAGAGTGTGCCTCGTGCTGCCGCGAACCCGCATGCGTCTGCCTATATCCATCACCCCGCTTATCATGCAACGCCATACACAGCTGCGGCGGTCGCACATTCTGCTCGAGGTTAAGCGATGGTGTTGAGCATGCATTGGCATATTTATACCTGCGTTTCTGTATCTATCTATGCCCAAGTTCTGTTGTTCCTTGCTATCGCGTCCGTCTTGTCGGGTGCTTGTCTTGTAGTTGTATATGGCATGAATGTACCCAATGTCGCTCCTATAGTAGGGCTCTGTCACTGCAGCGGTAATTCCCTTGCACGCTCACGCCATGAACCTCGCTCGACATTCCATCACCCCAACTGCGCCGGTTCAGATCTTTGATGCCCAGTTTGATGCGGACTGTCAGATATTCACTGTCTCGACACCCACTGGCTTTGCAGTGTATCAGTCATGGCCACTCAGGCTACTTCGCACCAGAGGTACGGCTCTCTCGGCTCACCGCCCCATCCTCACCTCATCCACAGAGCTCACCGGGGGTACGTTGGCTGCCGTCGTGCCTTGTCACACCTCGTCTCTGCTCTTCCTCCTCGGTGGTGGTCGCAGTCCGCTGTATCCACCAAACAAGGTCATTCTATGGGACGATGCTGCAGGAGTCGAGGTCGCCGAGCTCGAGTTCAGAGAGCGCGTAAGGGGGATCGCGTGTAGGCGTGGCTGGCTTGCAGTGGCTCTGCGGCGGAGGGTCGTCGTCTTCGAGGTGCATGATACCATTGTCAGAAGGGCAGAATACGACACCTGCGACAATTCGCGAGGTAGGCTTCGTTTTTCCAGGAAGCGTGCAATAATGAAACTTGGTTCATCCACAAAGGAATCATTGCCTTGGCTACCGCAGCCTATGCCACGCTACTTGCAATTCCAGGCAGGCAAATGGGACACGTGCAGCTCATACATCTACCACCCTGCGTCCCCCCGACGCCTCTTGGACCCCCGCCGTCCGTACTTCCATCCAAGCCGCCGCCGCCGCCACTGAAACACCCGGTGTCAATGATTGCAGCCCATGAGTCCGCGCTGACGACGCTCTCGTCGCCCCCGTCCGGCCGCTTACTGGCCACCACATCTTCACGGGGAACCCTTGTCCGCATATGGGACACGACTTCTGGTAAGCTTCTTCGGGAGTTTCGCAGAGGGGCAGACACGGCGGAGATTTATGGGGTCGCCTTCCGCCCAGACGAAAAGGAAGTGGGCGTGTGGAGTGACAAGGGAACTGTCCACATATTCTCTCTTGTCTCGTCTGGGACGTCGTACGTCTTTGTTTCATCTGGGATCGCTCGGCTTATGATGGCTGCGCAGAAACCGGCAGTCATCCTTGTCGCCGCTTACCCCCTTTCTACCACTACCCAAGTACTTTGACTCGGAATGGTCATATGCACAGTATCGAATACCCACGCAAGCTGCCCATATTTCACTATCTTCAACGTCCACCGTCCGCTGGTCACATACTGACATTGCTGCGGATGAGAAATGTGTCGTTGGCTGGATCACGGTCACTTCAGAACTCTCCGACGTTGCGCCCGAGTTCCAACTCGTCGTTCTGACTTACAGCGGGGGATGGTATCGGCTTGCATTGCCACTCAAGGGATCTCAGGCTTCGCCAGCTGGTGCTGCATCCCCGCCAAGCTCGCCGAAATCATCTCGCCCGCGGACGTCTAGCACCTCCTCTCTCGCCTCCCTTTCGGAAAAGGGTAAGGGCAAAGAGCGGGAAAAGGAGAGAAGGGGTAATCGCGAGTTGGTTCTGCAAGAATACCGAAAGTACGGACGATGGGACGGTTGGGGCTAAGTTCCGTCAGCGAGTAGTACATTATTAGTTGGACCTTGTAATTTTTGCATTAATCGAGCGCCTATCACCATTTCCGAATTACTGCACCGCGTCACGCCTACCAAAGATGCCGCCACTGAGTATCGGAACGCCTTTGGGTCCCGTAGGCTCTACGTGTGGCTATTGTGGACCACCAGGCCAGAGGAGCTCGGGTGAGACCAATGTCCAAAAGGCTGGTCTGATTGCGTCGGGGTTGTCCTGTGGTGTAAGCCCTTTTGCTAGTTCTCATCGCAGTCATTCACTTGCATTTGAAAGGTGTACCAAAAGATGATTGATCGCGGGTGGAGGAGATCTGGGACGTACTGCTATGCCCCCGATCTCTGTCGCTCATGCTGCCCGCAGTACACGATCAAGTTTGTGGGATTCTCGTATTTGCTCCTTTCAAAGTACACTGCAAAGGATTTTCAATAGGCTGGATGCTCTCACCTTCAAACCATCGCGCAGTCAGCGAAAGCTCTTGCATAGGTGAGCAAGAATATGATTGGAGACATTTCACCCAACGATTACTGCCATCAGATGGAACCGCTTTGTGCGGGACGGACTCAACATCGATGTAACTGTTGACCAGACAAAGCGAAAGAATTCACACGCAGCTGCGTTTTGCCTGGTATCTTCTGTTCACGAGTCCGAGCGGGCGAGCATTCCTGCTGGCGAGGAGCCAAGGCATCATTTCCAAGTGCGCAATGTACTAGCATATACTTTCCCAACATAAAGTGAGTCTCTGTGCAGGTTACACTTGAGCGATCAACGTACACGGACGAAAAGTATGCACTTTTTGTTGCATACCAGACACAGATTCACCATGACGACGACAATACACCGCGCTCGTTCACGCGATTCCTTGTGCAATCACCGTTGGTGGTGGGTATCCCTAACCCCTGTCGTTGTGGGCCGACATTTTGATGGTCACAGCCAGAACCTATCCCTTACCAAACGCCGCGGCCTCACCATCTACCATCACATTTCGGCTCTTATCACCAAATGTATAGGTTGGATGGCGAACTAATTGCTATGGGGGTGGTAGACATTTTACCTGGTTGCATTTCCAGCGTTTATTTCATGTACAACTCAAATTGGGAAAGATATTCCTTAGGAAAGGTATGTTTTCTGTTCTGATCGTACATTTGAGATGCTGAAAGGTCATTTTACACGCCAGCTTAGTGCTCTCCGCGAAGCAGCCCTTGCACGAGAAATGTACGATGCCGGGATTTCCTCTCTGAACGCGTTGTATATGGGTACGTGCGATCTTATATGTTCCATCTCTCCATTGATATCGCCCCGCCAGGTTTTTACATTCATTCGTGCCCAAAAATGAAATACAAGGGAGAATATACACCTTCTTATCTTGCTGATCCGGTAGGCATGGCACAGAAAGATAGAGTAGTTTTCTGACAAGTATTGTGATTAGGAGGACTTTACCTGGCACCCCTTGAAAGATTGCGTAGCATTGTTGGACAGATTCCGGTATGCTACCTTCTCTCAGCCTGATCATTCATTAGCCGACCCAGACAATTCCTTTGGAGAGGGTGAGAACGCTGACATTGTGGTTTATACGCTCTGAATGATTACAGTCATCGAATTCGAAGACGACGAAACACTAGCAGACGATGCTAGAGTTATCTATTGCATTCAAGACAACATTGTTTCTGTGATCCCTGCAACTGTGAGACCATTGCCTCGCTTACTTGCATTACTGACCGACGTTTGGTGAAGATGTCTCTAGCATGGAATGACAGTTCTTCTCGCCAAGAAATTATGGCTTGTATACGTGCCCTCGGTGCGGAATTGTCCAGGTGTATCATTTTCGAGACGTAGACTTGGTTGACTAGCCTGGTGAGGCCTGTTTCGATTGTATATTCCGCGATCTATGTAGTATCGGTCTGGGCAAAGATTCCCACGCCGCCTCAACCGTTTACCTGCAACATCCTTTGAACTTATGACCGATTTCGCACATTATCTTGATGCCCTGATAAATTCTCGAGATGCGGGCTCTGACTTGAATGTGCAAGCTCTCGCCGAGTGGACTAGGTGCATACATTCGGCACTTTGGTGATCTGATGCTAACAAGACATCAGTCCCAAGCTGTTTGATCATATTGGTACGCAATCGCTCCATACTAGGGTGCAGTCGGTTAAGCTAGAACGCGTAGATGGATTGTTTCAGATTCCTGGAGCCGAACCGGTGGACGAGCAGTTGTCTACCGTCTTGGATCTCTTTGCCGAGGATACTGAATCATCCATTTCCAAGTTGGTCTGTCAAAGAGTGTTCGAGTGTGTCACAATTTCAGTAACTTCGATCTGAACTGCTAAATCACAAGGTTTACCAGTAAACCCAATCCCGAGAATACACTGCAAGTCTTGATAGATCTGCTCTCCAGTCCCCGTACAAACGACGAGATCTCGGGAGAGCTTGCGGAACTTGTGGGGTTTGATCACATTGAGTTGGTCATGGACTTGCTGAGTTCCCGCCATTCTGTCGCAAGAGAAGTACGCGCATTTACCCGAGTCCTTCACCTGTGCGTCATGTTTCTACAGCTTTCTCTTTACCTAGAATCGAGCAGAGAGCATGGTGAATCTGACACCGTTTTGCACTCGCCCGGTAAGGTTCTTTTTGGCTTCAGGTTGTGTTGTGCAGTAACTCGTGTCAGCGGTGGGAGGGCCGGTTAGTCTTGCTTCTGGAGATGCTCGTCGCCGCATAGACGAGACATTGAAAGCGAATTCTGCACGTCCTCTGTTCAGCCGACCGGAGGTAATTCCTATTCTTCAATTACCGGTCATATGCTAACATCTATCAGCAAGAGGCTCCTGAAGTTTTGCCTCATGTCTATACTGCCTGGTCCAATATCGGCGGTGGAACTATTCTGTCGCAATATGGAAGCAAATATATGCTGCCGATCGGGACTACGAGACACGATTATGAGGTCGCTTCTGTGATTCATGTTTTCCCGCCTATCTTAATGTTTCCTCTAGGATTATGAAGAAGTGGTCATACCACCCGCTAAAATGGTCCCTCCACGAGAATTCGAACGTCTTATACCTGTTCTTGAACTCGATGAGCTGGCTCGGGGGTCGTTTCCGGCAGGTGTCCTCTTACGTTCATTTGACGCCAACTCTGAACGGAATCTGTCAGGGATACACGTCTTTGAATAGAATACAGTCCATTACCTATCCAACCGCCTATCGTTCCAATGAAAACATGCTCGTTTGCGGTAAGCGTTAGAATCCTATTGGTTATTCGAGTTTTATGAACCTTTTTTTAGCTCCCACCGGTGCTGTGAGTAGTGTTTTGATCAGAAAGCTTGCCAATTAATAACCCGTGCAAGCAAGGGTAAAACTGACGTCGCTATGTTGACCATCTTGCGCGTCTTCGATCAGCATAGGTTTGTTGCTTTGGGGTCACCTTTGCGAACTTCCATAAACCGTGATGGTTTCAAGATTATATATGTGTAAGTCTTAATTTTACCGTTATATTCATCTAAGTGCGTGGGCACAGGGCACCGATGAAGGCGTTGGCTTCGGAGATTGTCCAGAAACTTTCAAAACGCCTAAAGTGGTTGTCCATATCAGTCAGAGAGCTGACCGGTCAGTCCCTTCTACATGCATCCGGAGTTTTCCCGACAGATAAATCTATTTGTCTAGGTGACATGCAGCTCACAAAGGCCGAAATCGCGGAGACTCAGATTATCGTTACCACACCAGAGAAGTGGGACGTAGTTACTCGAAAACCAACAGGCGAGGGTGACCTTGCATCAGTACGTGGCTTTCTGGACATTTAGCAAATCAGCTGATTAGCAATCAACACAGAAATTGAAGCTTCTCATCATTGACGAAGTCCATCTTCTCAACGAGGAGCGAGGTGCCGTGATTGAGACGATTGTCGCTCGAACTCTGCGCCAGGTGAGTAACTGGTTGAAGAGTTGCACACCATTGTACACCAGACCCTTGAACTCGACCAGGTTGAGTCCAGTCAATCTGTCATCCGGATCGTGGGTTTGAGTGCTACTCTTCCAAATTACATCGACGTCGCCGATTTCCTGAGGTCAGTCATATTCATACATAGATGTGACATATTTGATTCAATCATGATATATGATCAGCGTTTCTCGATACACTGGCCTGTTCTATTTCGACTCGTCTTTTAGACCGGTTCCATTGGAGCAACACTTCATCGGCATAAGAGGCAAATCAGGGAGCCCGCAATCAAGAAGGAATCTTGACCGCGTCACATTCGAGAAGGTATCAGAGCTGGTTCGCAGGGGTCACCAGGTCATGGTGTTTGTTCATGCACGGAAAGAGACAGTTAACGCAGCGCGCGCTCTCAAAGATGCCGCCACTGCAGAGGGTACGCTTGATGATTATAGTTGTCAAGACCATCCGCGGTGGGGTATCTTCCGCAGAAATATTGGCGAGTCGCATAACAAGGAAATGAAGCAGCTCTTTGACGACGGGTTTGGTATCCACCAC
This sequence comes from Xerocomus spinulosus, assembly GCA_038094075.1. Taxonomy (NCBI): domain Eukaryota; kingdom Fungi; phylum Basidiomycota; class Agaricomycetes; order Boletales; family Boletaceae; genus Xerocomus; species Xerocomus spinulosus. The sequence goes on along the minus strand of JBBPTN010000319.1, from coordinate 10,892 downwards.
GCTGGGATGCTGCGGTCTGACCGTAACTTGATGGAAAGGATGTTTCAAGAGAGAGTAATCAAGGTGCGAGCAGCGGACAGTCATCTCGATGTAGATTGAGGTCGCGCAAGGTTTTGTGTTGTACGGCTACTTTGGCTTGGGGAGTCAACCTACCTGCGCATGCAGGTGCGTTGTGAGTTAAGGTCATTGGATGACGCCCATGAAGACTCCATAGTTGTCATCAAAGGCACGCAGGTATATGACAGCAGGAGGGGTTCATTCGTGGATCTTCCTGTTTTGGATGTCTTACAGATCTTTGGTCGTGCTGGGCGCCCGGGGTTGGAGAGCAGTGGCGAAGGATACATTTGCACAACGGAGGACAGGCTTACGCACTATCTCAATGCTATTGCTTCGCAGGTAAGCAATCTTCTCTCTAACATTAATGGCCAGTATCATGACAACAAAATGCAGAGACCCATTGAATCACAGTAAGTCCGGGCCCTCTTATTCTCAGACCAATATTCAACTTTGGCAGATTTCGATTAGGAATGGTGGATGCGCTGAATGCGGAAATTGCCCTTGGAACGGTGGCAAGCGTCGCAGAAGGGGTGCGTTGGCTTGGGTACACGTACCTTTTCGTGCGAATGTGTAAGAATCCTACGCAATATGGTGAGGGTAATTTTTGACAAACGAGAGGTGTAACTAATAGGAGAAAAGGAATCCCACGGGAAACATTGGCCAACCATCCCCACCTTCTTGATCAACGAACAGATTTGATTATGTTGTCAGCACGGACACTGGCACAACGGTCTATGATTGACTTTGATCCTGACTCCCAGACGTTTGTCATCAAAGATGTCGGAAGGATTGCTGCAAAGTACTACGTCCGCCACCAGTCAATCGAGATCTTTCAAACGCTCTTCCGTCTTCGAATGAGCGAGGCGGATATTTTGCATATGCTCAGTCAGAGCACAGAGGTGCGTCGTTCCTTCTGAGATTTTATAAATCGAAAGCGACGGTTTTTTCCCAGTTTGATCAAATTCAGGTCAGAGAGTCCGAGACTAAGGAATTGGAAGAGTTGAGGGCACGCGTTCCTTGCGAGGTCCGGGTAAGTAGAAATGGTTATCAATACCGTATGCAACTACTGAGGAATCACAGGGTGGCGCTGACACTAGCCAGGGAAAAGTCAACATACTTTTACAAAGCTTCATCTCCAACTTTTCTATCCAAGACTTCGCGTTGGTGTCGGATACCGCATTCGTGGCTCAAAATGGGGGTCGTATCGTCCGAGCTCTCCTGGAAATTGCTATGAGCCGAAAATGGGCTAATCTGACGATCACCCTTATGGGAATGAGCAAAGCTGTTGAAAAACGTATGTGGCCTTATGAAGAACCATTAAGACAATTCAATCTAAAGGCGGAGATCCTCCATGGTCTCGAGAAGTCGCGCATGGAATATCACCCTGCAGAGCTCGCTACCATGACGGCCGCTGAACTAGGAGACATCATTCGGCTGAATGGATACCAAGGTCGAGCATTGCTTACTGCGGCCGAACAATTTCCTTCCCTTGAACTAGCTTACTCCCTACGTCCACTCGGTCCCGACATTTTGAAGGTCATTGTCACGGTAACCCGTTCCTTCAACTGGAGCTCGAAAGTGCATGGATCTGTGGAGCCTTTTTGGTTATGGGTCGAAGACCACGAAGGAGATGCGATACTCCAGCTGACGCAAATCTTTCTTCGGGGGTCCACAAATTCCCTGGACGTAGACTTCGCAATATCAATACCTGCAGACAACCTACCTCCGTCAATTACTATTCGACTCGTTTCTGACAAATGGTTAGGAGCGGATAACGAACTTTCTATACCACTGGACGATACGTGGATGCCTTCCGCCTGTCACAGCCATACGCAACGTGTGGACGTTGGTTTCCTCTCCCTTTCTTCCATACGTCCCGCATTGCCCGACAGCCTGCTCTCTCGCTTTCGTGAATTCAACGCGATTCAGACTCAGGCGTTCTGGACTCTCATGAACACGAAGTTGAATATTCTGTTTGTCGCCCCTTCAAGTTGTGGAAAGTCGTTTCTAGCGCACGTTGTCATTCGGTACGATGTGTCTCACGTTCCCCGGGCATTAGCATAATTGACCTCAGGACCACCCTGCTCGAGTCAACCTCGCCTTCTTGGGCCCTTATCGTTGCACCAAATGGTAATTCGATAACAAAAACTATATCTATGTTACGCTCTGTGTTTTTGGGCACGGCTGTTGTGTTAGAGCACGCAACAAGCCTCACCTTGTTTGAACCGCCCAATAGCAAGTCGCTTAGGGTGACCACCGCGACGAGTCTCCTCGAAAGCTTGAATCTTATGGGTTCGGCTCCAATCCGGAGTTGTCCCAAAATCGTGCTTTATGAGAACCTCGAACAAATGGATGGCTCATACGAACTTGCTGTAGCTCTCATGAAGCACGCAATGGAACGCAGTCCAACCCGCAGTATTGGTCTCTCAAGATCTCTTATCGATCCAACGGATTTAGCATCGTGGTTAGATGTCGAGCCGATGGGACTCCACAGCTTCCTACCCAGGGATCGTGAGCAGCCATTGTCGTGCACCATTCAACCATATACAATTCCGCACTCAAGCGCGCTTTTCAAGGCACTCGCGAAGCCTGTTTATGCAGCTATCCGGGACACCCATAGTGGTGGCTCCGGTGTCGTCTTTGTTCCCTCTCGTAGACACGGACAAACTGTGGCGCAGGACCTAATCACCCAATGTGTGCTGTCCTCGTTCACCGAGAGAGGGTTCCTTCCAGAATCCGTTTCCCCGGATTATGTTGAAGACTGCCTTGCGAGGCTTCAAGACTCGACGCTGGTCAACCTTGTATCCAGAGGCATCGGAATGTTCGATCGCGAAATTTCGAAATCTGATCGTAATCTGATTCTTAACCTCTTCGCTGAAGGGATTGTTAGAGTCTTGATAGTGCCTCGTGAGGCATGCTGGAGTCTTCCGATGCGAGTGCAGGTTGTTGTCGTCATGGGCACTCAATATATACATGGCGATCCCGACAAGGCTGAACGACAGCTAAGGGATTACACGGTTGTGGAGGTCGCGCAGATGCAAAGCTACGCTGTGAGCGAACACGGCCCCGGGCGCTTCGTACTCTTTTGCCCTGCGGAGGCTGTGGAAATGTTTAACAAGTTCCTCAGCGAAGACGGATTACCGTTGGAGTCACGGTTACTGGAGACAGAGACCCTGGAAAAATGGTATCAGGAAAGGAGAAAAGATGGCACTATACGCAACAAACAGGACGGAGTGGACGTCCTCTCCTATACATTCCTTGCTCGACGGATGATGAAGAACCCGACCTATTACAACCTTCACCCAGACACTTCCCGAATGGAGGCTTTGTCCCGTATAGTTGACGGCCTTGACTCTGCAAATTAGGGACGGGCAACTGAGGGCAGCGAGTATACATTGTGCATGATACTTCCATGTACTTGAGAGCTACACTCTTGGTGCGCAGTAAAACTGCACATTAATTAGTGATTGAATACACTTTCTGTCTATCGACGGGTGGATCTGATTGAGATGGCAGATGCATCCAGGGATAAGCCTTGAACTGAGTACACAGGAAGGCGCGCAGACCGTCGAGGGATAAGCGCAAGCAGTACATATATGAATCTAATCTTCTAGAGGATACTCATGGGCCATTCGTCTAACAGATATACTTGGTCAATGCCTGGAGTCGTTCTCCAGCCTGCTTGAGGGTGTCTACATCTTTGCAGAAAGAGAAACGGGCGTAACTTTCGCCGATGCTACAATGCTCCTCACAGTAGAACTGCAGAAGTCAACTCGGCGGTGGAAAAAACGGTCTGAGGATTTAACTTGCCTCGCTGACAGGAATCGAGGAAACGCCAATCTCCATGGCAATAAACCAACAAGCCCTAGAAAAAATGAATAACGTGTAGAGCCGCACATACATCACATACTTGAAGTCTTTGCCTCGGCCTTGTACAGAGTCGGGGAATGGATAGTCTTCTGGAACCTTCACTCTAGATATGTCCTGCAAAGTAAGAACGTCAAAGAAGGCCTAGCTTTTTTTTTGTATCGTCCTCACTACAAGTACAAAGTATGTGCCCTCTGGCAGGCTATACCTCAAGCCAATTCTATCAAATGCAGAGAGCAACACGTCACGCCTCTCCTGATATTCTTTGAGTTGGTTTTCAAAAAAATTTCTGGACCGGGCCTGTTCGAGCCCGCCTGCCGCAGCCTCTTGTAAAGGTGAATTGCTGCAGAACACGATGCGTGTGCAGGCGGCCAGGGTAGGCTGGGTGATAGACGCAGGGCCAATCAGCCAGCCAACGCGCCAGCCAGTGGCGGCGAAGGCCTCTGAAAGAAGTATGAGTATCGATAAGAAAAAGGTGTATGCTGTTCGAGCTTACTTCCAGCTGAAAGGACTGTGACAGTTCTGTCCCACATGCCAGGGAGGGTGGCAAAGCGAACGTGTTCCTTTCCATCATAGACGAGGCAGTCATACTTGCAATATGAAGGTCAGTTAATCAAGAGCGGCACCAGATAAAATATTGCGTACCACTTCGTCCGACATTACGAGCAAGTTGAATTCTTCTGCGATGACTGCGATCTTCTCAAGTTCTTCCCTGGAGAAAACTTTGCCAATCGGGTTGTGGGGAGTGTTGATGATGATGATCTTTGCTCGAGGAGTGATGGATCGGCTAAGATGTGATTGGTGAGTGGAGAGAGGTGGTGTGAAATCCACACACCGTAACTCGTCAAAGTCGATCCTCCACTCGCTACTGTTCGGCTTGTCTCCGGATAGGTTGGGATGCAACGGGACATAAACTGGCTTTCCACCGTTGAAGGTGACGGATGGGAGGTATTGATCGAAGAAAGGCTCGAACATGATAACTTCGTCGCCCTGTTCCAAGAAGGCAGTGAATACAGAGTACTGACCTGGCAAAGAGTGAACACAGTCGTAGTTGACAGACATGGAAATGAGGACGGCACCTTGATTTGCACCACTGGTGACTATAATCTCGCTCTCGACATCGAGAGACCTGTTGAAGGAAGCTTCGTAAAAATTCTTGATGGCCTGGCGCAGGCGTATGCGGCCTTTAGGGTGGGAGTAGTGGTTGGGCAAAGTCTGCTTGAGGGCCTGGTTTGCAGCATCGATAATCCATGGCGGAGGGGGAAAGTTCATGTATCCCTGACCCAGATTGATGCAATCGGGAGGGAGATTTGCAGCGCTGGCGGAGGAGATGAGAAGTGAGAATCGGCGCTTCGAAGCAGACGTACTTGAAGATCGACCAGACATCCAGTGCCAATGCACGCCCTTCAAAGAGACGAGATGAGAATGGGACAAGACGAGAACGGTCGCCGTTTTGCGCAGTGATGGTCATGGTCGAGGTAGAAGAGAAGGAAGCAGAGGGGAAGCGACGAGGTAGTCGAACAAGCGTACGCAACATTTCTTTTTCTACTACTACTACCACTACATACTACTACTACTACATACTACTACTACTACTACATACTACTACTTCTACTACATACTACTACTACTACTACTACATACTACTGCTACTACTACTACTACCAAATGTACCAATATGAGGGATGTATCTGGCAGTTTGTTCTCACGGATAGTTCCTCTTTACCCTGCATTCGACGCGTCCGAGTCTCATGGCCACACATTTTCTGGGTCCCATTGAAGAGTACGTCTGTTGATCATCTTTTCTTCTTCTCTCATCGTGTCTACAAGGTCTGGGCTATCAGACACAGCCCCGACTCCCTCTCCAGCAGAAAGTGATGAGGAGGACGTTTTTACTTATCCTGCACGCGACGAAGAGGAAGAGAACTTTGTCTACCCCAACGACTCTGTCGATGCCACGACTCGCCAAATTTCCTTGATAGTGTCCGACGATCCTCAGGACTCTGTTGCTGAGCCAGTTCCTCTGGTTCAGGCTCAGAGTCTGCCTCCGTCTCCACCCCGGGCACAGGCCTCGCCTCATCCATCACCCGCACAGCTCGAAGCCTTGTCTGCTGCAGCTTCTCAGGGCGACCTTGTTCTACTGAAAAAGTTGTTTGCCACTGCGCTTCAGGGTGATCTTGAGCCATTCGTGTTAGCAAATGATGCTTCCTCGCGTACCGGTTTCACGCCGCTCCATACTGCTGCAACTCGTGGATATCTCGACATTGTCAAGTGGCGTGAGTCCCGCGTACATTTCTCTTTTACGTTCCTTTAAACCTCGCTCTCCTAGTCATCGAAGACTGTGGTGCAATGCCAGACATGGAGGACCGTGAAGGAGAGGTAAATCCGCATTTATCCACTTGGTGTTTCGTTTGACCTCTTGTCCAGACTGCTCTACACAAAGCCGCACTGAATGGTCACATGTCAACCATCCAATATCTGTTGGAAAACAAGGCGGATGTTCACGCCCACGATGCAGATGGGTGGACCGCGTTACACAACGCATGCTCAAAGGTGACCTACCATTTAAACAGTTCTAATCGCACTCCGTACCCATTTTTCAGGGATATCTTGACGTTGTACGGTGGTTATGTGAATCCGGTGGTGCTGCAAGTAAAGTAGATGGGGTGCGTGGTGTCGATCTTCGTAACAAAGGAGGTTGGACCCCCCTCAGTATGTCCTATCCCTTCGCCTCTGCGTGACTTCTAACCCTCGTCACAGTGAATGCGGCTTCAAAGGGTCATCTGCCGATTGTGATGTATCTGTTGTCTAAACAAGCTGCAGACCCGTTAGTAAGAAATAACTGGGGCGAGACAGCGTATGATATTGCTGCCTCTGTGTTTGAAATATGGATTTGCGAGGTATAGGACATTCGGCCTTTCACGCATTGTTATCTCATGTGATTCATTAGGTCTTGCAAAAAGCCGAGGTAGAACGGTGGCGTGCCACAACTGTGTCATATAATCTGCTGTGTGTACACACCACTGTGCCTTTGGTGCTGTACGAGAATCAACGCCTCGACACTCGTTTAAAGACCCTTGCAGTTTCAGGGGGGCGGCCCAAGTTTTCCACATCTGGACTTGGAAGACATAGTCGTCCTCCACCTTTCCAACTGAGACTACCTTCTCCAGACGAAGAAACCGGGGCAAAATTTGTGGCTTCGTGGCGCAGTGATGTACAACTTCCTCTTGCATCCGATCCGTATGTATTGCCGAACGCTTCGCGCCGAGATGACCCGATACTAGAAGGCGCAGAGCGGAGCTACTTTTGGTTGTAAGCGGATTAATCTCTTGTCATATGCGTATAATGCAACTAATTTAACAGATCTGACTGGGTTATTGATGACACTCATCCTAGAGTTGGCCATGATGGCGGCTGGCAGTATGCACAGAGTTTTAGTGCTCCAGATGAATCTTGGTCACCCGATTCACCCCCACAGCTTGTACGTCTGCTATCTGGAACAGGGGCAGTGTCAGCCGGTTTGTCTTCTCCGTCACGCAATCAGGGGCGAGTTAGCAGTACTGGCACACCATCACACGCATACCCGCATGCAAACACATGGGTACGCCGTAGACGTTGGGTTCGTGTCATGCGCCGTAGACTTTTCCCACCTCTCCCTTTCATGGAACCTGATGGTGCAATGTACGATCTCGCTCACGACGGATCATTCATCCCGCACGTAAGCGATGGCGAGAGCGAAGAAGGAGGCGAAGAAGGGCAGGAATTAGGGGCAATGCGTCCTAACCGCTTATCCTCTGCACAAGACTACGTTGCACGTGCACGGTATCTTGTTGGAAACCGGTCAGAGAGTAACGACGAAGTGCGATCCGCTGTTGAAACTCGCCGCGCTATTGCTAAACTTGAACGAGCGACAAGTGAGCTACGACAAGGAATTTTCAGTAAGGTGTACATAACTAGCGCTCAACCATACTTACAAATTCGACAGGTGACGACGACAGGGAACGGAAAATACAAGCTGAAGTCTTATTAAATACTTACAGCAGAGCGCTAGAACGACGTAGACTTGCCGCAAGTGCTCAAGGTCTCTTGGGCTCCGCTTCAGAAGATGAATTTGACAATGATGATGACGATGATGATGATGATGACGACGACCCCGATGAAGTTTTCCGCTACCCTGGACACTCTTCTCTCACGATCCATGCGCCTTCTATCAGATCTGGGTCAACTGAACACTCTTCCCGCCCTCTGAGCGCTCGGGACCTTACGCCCGACTTATCCCAAGCACCCGAGTTCCGAGTACCTACTCATGAAGCCCCTCAGAAGATGGCCCTACCAATGTGGCAGCCTACAACTCTTTCACCACTTGCGCAGTGGGAACGTGACGACGCAGTGCAGGCTTGCAATGACTGTCAGCGTCGCTTTAGTTTTATCCTGAGAAGAGTAAGTCTCACTGTTGGCAGGAATTACCGAGTTCTAAAATGTCGTCTGTTTCACTGATCCCGCTAGCATGTAAGTACCTTCGAATCGTAATGGCTGCTGCTTGACTTTTATTGTAGCATTGTCGACGGTGTGGTCGTATATTCTGTGATCGATGCTCGTGTCACAGGGTTCTTCTTGAACCATCCGAGACTGTGCAAGATCCACTCTCTCTAGTAGTCACCACCCCGTCCGCGTCTCAGCGTGTTTGCCAGTCATGCTTCGATCAACGTAATGCGAGTACCTCGACAAGGGGATCGTCTACTGTAGAGCGTATCGTGGTCGATCGGGGAAGATTGCTGGCACCTGGTCAGATCTCGCGACAGAACTCCAGCTCACAGTTGAGCGATCTTGCAGAGTAAGCTGAAATCCCTCCTTGAATCGGCGGTTGGCTTAGATCCCTTAGCTGTCCCGTTTGTGGAACTAATCTTTCGGCTTTCGAACTTCCCGGGGATCAGGAAGCCCATGTTAAGAGATGTCTCGATGGTGGGACCCACTCTACTCCTCAAACGGTCAAATATCTTGTATATGAGCTTCCGGCCGAGAGCGCGTTGGTTGGGGTTGAATGTGAGTGCTCCATTGTTGTTGATTCCTCCTTCGTCACGCATTACTGCCCCACAGGCGTCATCTGTCTCGAGGAATTTATCGAGGGCTCTGTAGTTGCACGGTTGAGTTGTTTATGCAGCTTCCACAGCGGTGAGAATCACTTGTGCTGACAAGGCTGCAATTCATATTAATTTCTTAGCATGCTTATCGTCTTGGTTGCAACGTGGTCGAAGCTGTCCGGTTCATACACGTTGACAGACTGGGGTACAATGGAGAGGCTTTGGGGGTTTCTTGTCGAGCGAATGTCCACCGATTACAGCCCATTCATAACATACAATACATTCTATGATACATAACTATACCTGCTAACCTCAGTCGCCATCTCGTGGTTCGTAGAAAGTACTATAGCGTATTCGACTCTCGTCCACTCGAATCACGTTTGATAAGTCTTCCATGTCAGGGGGAACGATATCCTGACCCTTGATCCCATCGTCTTGATCATCCTCAAACCAAGTTGAGGGGTCGTCATCGTCTGAATCGCAGTCCTCCATATCTTCAAGGTCAGAGTCGGTCGGTTTGTAATTCCTACAAATATCTTCAGGATGATTTTCACGAATGAATGAAGCAAACACTGACATGAACGCCCATATACGAGCATCCATTTCTTGCCTGGATAGTATTTCCCCTTTAACAGGCAAGCCGATGCGTCTTTTTCTGTCATCCGAACGTTGTTGCCTTGCCAAGTCAACAGCATGTGCACGTTGTTCTAGTTCGACTGCCTCCTGAAGACTGAGTGACCCAACCTGGTGGTTCGTATTGTTGGATGCCAATGGAGCCTGGTACAATCAAGCATGAGTTTCTGACGCAGAAGGTCCGCAGTCGTATGAACATACATATCGGGACAATGCCCGTCGTTTAGCATCGATGACACGAGGCTCGGGTCGTGCGTCGACAGGCATTATCTCATCAGAATTGATATGAGCATTCTTGAGACCATTGCGAATTTCTTCGATGCCTTCGAGCTCTAAGAGCCGGGCTGCTATGGCAGTCTGCTCGACTGAGAGACGTTGCACGAGGGTAGAAGTAGAAGCAATCCTGGAGTGGACGAGTCAGCTCAGGACACCTCACAGAGAACATGCTGTAGGTCGGCGCCTACGGATGAATAGACCTACGACGAAGAAAGCAGTCTTTCGTTGCGGTCACGGTGGTCGCGCAATTCCCTCACCGACATCTCTTCAATAGGTTTTGGCTTTGGCTTCGGGGTTGCCCTGAAGCCATGTGGTATAGACGTTTTTTTGGCGCGAGTTGGAGAGGTCGGGGACTGTGGGCTGCCTGCTCTTGTAGGACCCATACTGCGAAGAGGGTATGACTGCGCCAGCAATTCCTTGCCCTTTTATACTGGCCTACAGTGGTTTACTACCGCTTTCGGTCATGTGGTCTGAAACCACGCACACAGCCGACGACTGAGTCTTGGATTCGCTGAAAGTTATGCAACAAGTACAAAACGTGCGGAACTAGAGAAATATTGCTTCACAAATACAACCTTTTCGTTTACAACAAAGCACAAATTCTCACATGAACATATCGCCCTAAGAAATGTTAGTCATGTCAGACAAAGACGAAGAAACTGCGCACCGCCCCTGGAGGCATGAATTCGTCATTGTCAGGTTCCCGCGTGCCAAACCCTCCTCCGCGGGGCCTTACACCAAACGTAGGTCTCAATGGGTGGTTAGGATCTGGTCCCACAGGGTCGAAACGGGCCCCAGGAGGAGCCCCAATGGGAGGCAGATAGCCATCACCACCCCAAGGACCTGTGAAGTTATCCGGTCTGTGTCCCCGAGAGCTGAAGATGGGATGGTTTGGACCAACAAACATCCCGTCTCCTCCGTGGGGTGGGAACAAGGATGGTGGCGAAAATCGATCGGCTCCGAAGGGGTCGAGGTCAC
>JBBPTN010000318.1:0-22411 GCA_038094075.1 Xerocomus spinulosus | reverse complement strand
CTACACTTCGATCTAATCAAGTGTAATACTCCTATACCAAACCTCTGCTAGTACAGAGTGAGTCTCATCGCTCTATCCTTTCCCTCTTCGCTGTCTGCGCACCTTGGAAGAGTGGCTGCACCCAGTATGCTTCCTGGGACATTACATAAGCACCCTCTTTTCACCTGCCCCCCTCCTCTGCTCAATATATGCCTTCCGAGAATCCATCGCGGTCACCAGCCTCTCAGTACCACATTCTGGACTGCCGACCCTGACCTCAGTCATTACTGTCACTGCACTACCCCCTGCCAATGACCCTGTGCTGTGGGAAAACCTACAACACCTCTACTGCTCCCTCACCTATATCAACCTACCCCCGCCTCTCCTCACCCCGCTACCACCCCGACCCTGCACCTTCTGCACGGGTGCAGACCACAACATCCACCTCTGCCCCTTCTCCTCTATACCTTTCTGGAACGGCCCGTTTTGCCTCCCCCCTCCACCACGTTCCTTCATCACCCTGTGCGGCCTCGTGTTGCTAACTCAATACCGGCCGGATCTCGCTGAAGCCCTGGATATACGGGAAGGAATAGAGTCGATATATGGCTAGCCCATGCTTTGTAATGCTTACCTACTGTCTATACTTCCTCACATATAATCCACACTTGACAGACCCGAAACAACCATGACTGGTCCTATCTGCACTCCAAAGTCTGCCCCAACCCACGCCCCCTATACCCCCAGTGGAGGGGCGCAATTCTTCCCTCAAACCTTTGCTGACATGGAGGATGACGAGACTGCGAACAGCACCCCCTCCCCCTCCCCTACCGCTCCGCATCACATGACCCCTCCCCCTGCCTCCCAAACCCCCCAAGTCAACCTGGAACCCGAGGACATCGTCATTGATGAAATCTCCACTACTCCTACTCAGGGCATCACTGCCTCCATGCATGCACCCCACACTCCCTCAATCCACCGTGATCAACCCACAGAGAATCCCTTTGAATCAACTCCCTCCATGGTGACTGCCCCTCCCCCCGCCCCCACCAGTACTGTTCCTCCCCCAGACTTGACGGAATCCCAATTTTGAGTGTTCCTAGAAGTCAGCGCAAGCAGCCGTAATGCGCTCGGACACCGTTCCACTACTCTAGCCACTAGCCCATACGGCCCGCAATTCACGCCAGCCCTGGAGGGTGGTTTCCCACGTATCGAACCACTTACCCCTGCAGAACCCCTGGAACACCTCGAAACCAAACACCTCGAACGATGGTTTGCTGCTGCGAATTACAAATTCCTTGCGCAACCATTTGACTGGAACAGGGACACCTCTCAGTCCACCAATGTCCTAGCAGAGCACATCCGAGTGGTAGTCACTGACATCGCTGCTGCGACAAAATACAAAGATGTGGTGGTAAAGCTATCACCTCCCCTGCCCCAGCCACGAGCAAATGCGCTACCCAACACCTTCCTGATCTATGGACTGCCTGAATCCCTTGTTAACACAATCCTGAGTGAGCAAGTCTGGTCCACCACTATGGTAATCTTTGAAGCCTGCCCTTTCGTACCTTCTATTCCCTCCCTTCTACTGTGCCTGAATGGCTACACCACTTCTGACACCACAATTGTTAAACAAACAGTCCAACAAGTCTGGACAATGTCTGAAGTCTATGGGAACATTGCTAACATCATACAAGAACATGACCCTGCCTTTGTCCACAAATCTTCTCTCCCAGCTCTTAAGACGGCACTCGACGCCTTCATCAACTTGGTTACAGTCGAACGCATTGACCTCCGCGCCCCCGGAGGGATACACACACCTCGATTTAATGTCCTCTCCCACGCATTCCCCTCGACCCATGCCAAAACCTGGCTGCACGTCTGCATTGCCTTAAGAGAGCTACACTACCCCTCCACAATGGATGGAGTTGGAATCCCAACATGCCTCTCACCGTGCGCTATATGCCACTCCCATTCACACCCCACCGGGCTCTGCCCCTACCCCTCCCTCCCTGGCTGGAATGGACCTAGACACAGACCAAAGCCACAGCCAGCGACCCGTGGACGTGGGCGCGGGCACTACCACAGTGCCACCCCCCACCTTGACGATTATACGTTTGTGTAAATATATGCCAACATGTATGCCTAAAATACTATGTGTTCCACTGTTGCCATACCTCTATCTGCCCGTCACCAGATAACTAATAAGGGATACCACCATGGCCCACATTTACTGACTGAGAGGGACAGAAAAGCCATGGTCCCGCCAACAAAAAACGGAGGCCTATTTAGGCCTGGATGGACCGTTGGGTAGGACCCGAAGCCGTCCGCACCACCCGAGGCTCGACGGACCCTCACTGGTGGTGCCTTGGCGCATCCCTGCGCCAGCCAGCTACTGGCTCTGGCCCACTGAATATGCCATACGGTGCGGCTGAAAATAATGGCATGTTGACATACACCCCCACAACCTAACTACTAACGGTATACAACCCCCTGGTCCTGGCCTCTTCCTGGACAGAGTTGGCCAGCTGGCCCACGCCCCACTGGCCTCCAATGACGACCAGGAAGCGAACGGTGGTGATCCCTCTGTCAGCACTCCGGTGCTCCCACAACTCCCACGCCCTGCACCCTCCCCCCACAAACCCCGCTCGCGCGCGAATGCACTAATAGCATCCTTTAACATCAATGGCCGCTCCTCCCCACTCAGTGGCCCTGGCCCACTATCCAAATGGTCCACTCTCCACCAGACCATGCGAGAAAAGAAAATCAGTATCCTATGCCTGCAAGAAACGCACCTTGATGAGTCGCACGCCCTGCAAATAAATACCCTGTTCGGATGCCGGCTTCACCTCATAAACTCATGCGCCCCAGACTCACCAACAGCCTCTGCAGGAGTGGCTTTTGTCATTAACAAGGAACTTCTCAGTACCTCTGATATCACCTCTACAGAGCTTATACCTGGACGAGCCCTCACTGCAATGTTCAGGTGGCACCAAACTCAATCCATCACCATCCTTAACGTATACACTCCCAACTCCCACAATGCCCAAGTCACCTTCTGGGACTCCCTGCAAGCTAAAACTCCATTGCACCCCAACCGCATTGATATCATGCTAGGGGACTTCAACACCGTCGAAGACCCCCTGGACCGTGCCCCTATACACAAAGACTATGAACCTGCCGTCACCTGCCTGCATGACCTTCGACACTCACTCAACCTACAAGACGTCTGGCGAAATAACCACCCCACCACACGACTCTACACCTTTGCCAACCATGCGGACTCTTTGTCTCGCATCGACCGCATCTACGCACGCCAAGACCTCTCACACCGCCTATATGATTGGGACTGCACCCATATGTCGATCCCCTCGGACCATAAGATGGTCCTCGTATGGCTGGTACCAAACTGCCTCCCCTATATAGGTAGTGGCCGATGGACCTGGCCTCTGGGACTTGTTAGCCAACCCAAACTGCTGGACCAAATCATAGGGCTTGGAATGGCCCTACAGTCCGTGCTGGACCTCCCAGAGGACTCTGACCCCCACCAGTGCTTCAATCTATGGTCCACCTTCAAAATGGATATCACGGAGCTTGCCAAAACCACCGCAAAACGCTACATCCCCAAACTTCAACAACGTATCAACGCCCTAAAAACAGACATCCTGCGCCTTGAACGGTCAGATGATGGTGAAAACCCATCAATGTGCTCTAACATCGCTCTACTTAACACAAAACTATGCCATCTCGAAAGCAAATGATACCAACACGCACATGCCCACGCCAGAGCCAACTGGCATGATAAGGGTGAGCAGATAAACAAATACTGGTCCTCGGTGACACAATCAAAAAGCCGCGTGATATTATCACAGCGCTTCTTAACCCGGTGACGAACACTCTAACCACTAAATCTACAGAAATGGCAGATGTCAGTTGTGCTTACCACGATGGACTCCAGACCCTCCTCCTTCTCCCTTGTTCCGACCCAGCCCCCCAAGTGGCAGAAGCTGCGGTCCTGGAGACTATCCCAGACTCACAGAAGTTCAGAACACATAACTCAAAACTCCACCACATGGTAACTGAAAACCAAGTGCAAACCGCTCTCCGTGCATCTAAAACCGGCACCGCCACGGGACTGGACGGAATCCCATACGAGCTATGGAAAGCGATCCACTTAGTCCACCTAACAAAGGCTAAGATTGACGCCCCCTCCTTTGACATTGTCCGATGTCTCACCAAACTCTTCAATGAAATCCAAGCCAACGGCCTTCCCCCTAACTCTGGCTTCTCTGATGGCTGGATGTGCCCCATCTACAAAAAGAAAGACCACATGAAAATCGAGAATTACCGCCCCATCACACTCCTCAACACGGACTACAAACTTTTCACCAAGGTCTTACCCTCCCGACTGGCCGAATTTGCCACACACCTCCTACACCCGAACCAAACTGGTTTTGTCCCCAACCGCTCGATATTTGATCCAATTCGACTGGCAGAAACGATGTGTAGCTATGGCGACTACATGGAAGAAGACGGTGCAATAGTTGCACTAGATCAAGAGAAAGCCTATGACAAGATTGATCACTCCTACCTATTTCGTGTCCTCGAAACCTTTGAACTCCCCCCCCTCTTCATTGACACCGTGAGAAACCTCTACGCCACGGCCAGAACCTGTGTTGTCATAAATGGTGTAAAGAGCGACTACTACACTGTAGTCCGAGGCGTTCGCCAAGGAGACCCTCTGTCCTGCCTGCTGTTTAACCTAGCTATCAAGCCACTGGCCTCGTCCATCCGGACATCCCCCGACCTTAAGGGTTTCACGATACCAGGCTCACCCCAACACGTCCTCATCAACCTCTATGCAGACGACACCACTGTCTACCTCTCTAAAGACGACAGATACTCAGCCCTTGAAGCACTCCTAACACAATGGTGCCGAGCATCTGGTGTGAAATTCAACGTTGAAAAGACCGAAGTCATCCCCATCGGCTCCGAGACCCACCGCCAGCAGATTCTGACCTTAAGGAAACTCCACCCTGAAGACCACCCCCTACCTGATGGGGTCCGTATCGCCCCAGATGGACACACAGTACGCTGTCTCAGCACGTGGGTCAGGAACCATGTCGATGCCACCCAACCCTGGTCCCCCATCATAGACAAAATAAAAGCCGGTCTTGACCGCTGGGGACGAGGCCACCCCCCGTTAGATGCCAAGAAACTGATTATCCAGCTAACGGTCGGCAATATGACACAATTCCTCACCAGGGCGCAAGGAATGCCTGATTCCATACTCACTGTGCTCACATGCCTCACTCACACCTTCATCTGGCACGGATCCACCTCCCCCCCAATCGGCCTGTCCACCCTACAGGCCCCTATAACAGATGGAGGCCTCAACCTGCTGGACCTCAACGCCCACAACCTGGCAATCAATGCACTGTGGCTGCACGACTACCTCAACCTCAACCCTGGGCGACCTACTTGGGCCTTTGTTGTAGATGCGATCGTTAATTGCATAAAACCATCCGGATTTACCTCTCTTGCTGACGTGAATATCTTCCTCACCTCCATCCCGCCACCGATAAAGCAGCGCCCAGGTGCCGCCAAGCCCTTCCCCCCCCAGTTACTGACCCTGTTATGCACGGCGAAAAAGGCCAACCTACTTTTTGCGCCCCGTAAGTCTTCTAGGAAACTACAGAAAAACATGCCTGCATGGTTCCACATGGGCATACCCCCCAAACTGTACAAAAGCAAGAAGGCAATTTGCTTGCGGGACAACCACTTAGCTAAGACGATTAAGGACCTACTTAAAATTGCCCGCCACCTCCTCGACCACAACACCCCGCATACCCAGCACACCTCCTGCATTTGCAGGTACTGTAGATGGGACCACTCTTGATGAGGCTGTAAGAACCCGAATAAATGTGCATCCATAGCCCACGACATCTTGGGCTTCATGGACCTCAAATTCGACCCCTACACCAGGCACCCCAAAGACCACCTGTCCCTCACCCATTGCCGCCATGAGAAAAACAAGTGAGCCAACATCACCCGGGGTGACAAAGTACTCTTTGACCCCACCCTCTCAACGAAATTCCACTCCATTACAGACAGTTTCCGTATTTTCGTTCACCCTAGTGATGTCAACCCCGAACCCGCTTTCCACCTCCCAAACACCTCTGGAGGACTCCCCATACCCCCCGTACTGGTATATACGGATGGGTTCTGCTTGAACAACGGAAAGCAGAACACTGCCTGTGGGGCAGGGATCTGGTTCGCAGACAACCACCCCCTTAATCGCGCAGTACGTGTCCCGGGCCCAACCCAATCAAACCAGATGGGAGAACTAGCAGCAATCCTAATCGCCCTCCAGGCAGTCGACCCACTCACCCCTCTAACCTGCATCACCGACTCCAGATATGTCCTGGATGGACTGACTATGCATTTATCGGCTTGGGAGGATGCTGCTTGGCCCCACTCCCCTAACCGACAGTGGCTACAGGCAGTCACCTACCACCTACGGCGCTGCGCTGCCCCCACATACTTTAAATGGACGAAAGCCCACGCTGGAACACGAGGTAATGAAGAAGCCAATTGACTAGCCAACCTAGGAGCCAATCGGCAAGACCCTGACAACATTGACCTCACTATCTCACCCCCCTTCAGGACCCCCGGGGCAAGGCTATCGACCCTAACCCAAGCTACTGCCTACCGCCTTGCCCAACATTCCCTCCACCCTCCAAAAACCCTCCATAGGCCGCTACTCTTGCTCGTTCGTGCCGCCATCCATGAATTCACTGGCCTCCTGGAAACCGATGCTACCATCTGGCGCAGTACTCGCAACCCGGACATACGACGGCCAGTGCAAACCTTCCTATATCGGGCCCTCCACTGCTCCCTCCATATCGGCCGCTTTTGGCTCCATATCCCAAGATACCAAGACCGCACTGACTGCCCAATGTGCCCTGGGGTTATCGAGTCTCTCGACCACATTCTGACTGCCTGCTCCTCCCCAGAGGCGCACCTCATTTGGTCACTACTTCGCTCCGCCTGCCCCTCCCTCCCCGCACCCACCCTGGGCCTAATCCTCAGCTGTGGCCTCCTAACCCCCCCTGACCCTACACAGGCCCCAGCCCGCCACCGCGCCTCCGCCAGGCTCCTTCATATCCTAGTCTCTGAATCAGCCTACTTGATCTGGACCCTCCAGTGTGAACGAGTCGTAGGCAGCTGCCCTGCCACTGTCGCCTCAATCCCCTCTAGATGGGTTAACTGCATCAACAATCGACTGACAATCGACCGTTACTGTGCTAACGACCCCGCCCGCCCACTTCTTTGCAACTTTATCTGCAGAACGTGGGCACCGGTCCTTTCCAACCAACCTGACCTCCCACCTGACTGGGTCATGAATACTGAGGTTTTAGTGGGTATTTTGCTACGTGGGCCTCTGACTTTACCGAGCAACCCTAGTAGGCCTTGAGCCCCACACTCCCCAATTGGGGGTGCGTAAACGCATTTTCTCCTCGGACCAGCCACTTGTGGCTGCCCCCAGCGCGTTAGGTAGAACTAGTTTAGACAGTTGCTACCTAATACTATCGCTTGTCCAAAAAAAAAAAAAAAAAAAAAAAAAAAAGACAAAGGGCAGGTCACATGACCCCGTTGATCAATTTTCACACGGCTGACATAGCCTTTTAGGATGGCGCGACCACAAACCTTCACCACAATACCCTCATCCCCACTCGACGCGTTCAACCCGAGCAATATGGTGCGTGCAGAGTTCCACCACTGCCCATCTGACATTGCATAGGACAGCAAGCCCACCACTACTCGCCAACGATGGTGACGGTAGGGCAGGCGCAATGGCACCATCACCACCACCACCAGCGGTGACGACGGCGAGGGCAGTGGCAGCGCAACAGCACGCCAACCACAACCACAGCGACGATGGCGAGGTGGGCGCAATGGCACCAGCACCAGCACACCAGTGAAGACGGGGACAGCTGGGCAGGCGCAATGGCACCACCATGCAACAACGGCGCTGGTGGGGGACGCGCAACTGTGCGCTACCACTACCAACAGCGATGACAGCGAGAGTGGCGGCAGCGGGCTACCCACAACAACTGTGACAGTGGCGAAGTGGGCACAACGGCACCACTACCACCATGCCAGTGAAGCCAGCGAGGGTGGGGCGTGTGCAAATGCGCACCACTACCACCAACAGCGATGCCAGCAAGGGTGGAACAGGCGCAAATGTGCACCACCCCACCAATGGCAATGATGGTGAGAGTGGTGGCCACACAATGGCATGCTGACCACGGCAATGGCAGCGAGGTGGGCGCAATGGCACCACCACCACAGCAACGACAATGAGGGCAGGGCGGGTGCACAATGCACCACCACTACCACCAGCTGGGGATGGCGGGGATGGCAAGGACGCACAACTGCATGCCACCACCATGGCAACGGCGAGGCAGGCGCAAGCGTGAGAGGTGGGCAGCAGCAGCAGAGGTACGGTGTAGTGGTACAGCAGCGTTCTGTAGCTATTAGTACATCGTATCGCCTTTTTGTAAAAATTTCAGCAATCGATTTTTTAGTGCTGCTGAAAAAAAGTGCGAAGCCGCAAGTAAGGCGAAAAGAGCAGATAGACATAATAAGTCGTGTAGCGGATAGTCCAGTAAGCATTGATAGTCAAATAAGTCACTGCAATAGATGGGGGTTCTACTTAAATAATTCAAGTGACTATCTGGACTTATTGTACTATCTGGACTTAAAAAAGTACAGATAGTCATGGATAGTCATGGATAGTCATTGAACAATTTCCTGATGTACTACGTTCAGCTACTGTAGCGAATGTATGCTATATTGTGCAATATAGTCACCGTTGTAGTTGCTATGGTATCTACAGCTAGCTATGTGGCTCTGCTACTGCTTACTATATAGAGCTATATAGTATTAGGTGGTGCTACAGTGGATAAAAGTAGTAGGGGATCTCAATTGGAACTACAGGTACGATGTAGACTATATAGCGCTATAGTAGTATATTTTTTTTTCCTGATGCACCACCTTATCCTGTATGATAATGCCACAATAAATCCACATTAGTTGTATTACTGTAGAGGAGTTGGGGACTGGCGTTTACGCCGCTATGGGATTAGTTAGACAGTGGATATGGACGGATGCCAAAACACTATTGGTGATTGAGATGGATGGAAAAGGCAAGTGCTGTATTGTTGAGTCACCTGATCACGACGTGTCTTGACATCTTCTTCCTCCTACTACCACCTTCACCACACACGTTCAGTCCACACTGAATCCTCACCGCTAGGCAGGTACGATGTTTGATGGCCGTCTCTGCGATATTGAAATTCATTTCCACAGCTAGTACCACAACCAGAGAGGTTAAATACTCGACCCTCTGAACCCAGCCTGTTTGTAATATTTCTTCTTCGTCACACTCTTGAAAACATGTCTGACTCTCACCAGGACATGGAACCTGCTCATTCTGAGCGTGGTGACCTATCTGACACACAACCCGTTTTTCAGCACGAACAAGCTAAGGACTCTACACCAGTCAAAAAGAAACATGGCCTAAACCAACGCAAGATCAATGAGTTACTCCATTGTCATGGGACACCCAACATCCAGAAACACGTTGCGGGTGGAGATGTCAATGGTGGCAGGACACGAACACAAGAGTCTGTGAATGTGGATTGGGTTTGTGTCAAGCACCAACTTGTCCTGGGGATCGTTGGTCGGCCGCTCATCAAATTTGAATTTACAAAGCAACTTATTATGGCTCTCCTGGATGCAGTGAAAGGTTCGTCTAACATACCATTTAGACAGATAGTTCATTGACGGGACATGTAGCTCACTCACACGCATTTGAAGTTGCAAAGATCTTACATCAGAATGTTAGTGTTGGGAACATCATTCTGACAGATGACGGCAGGGGGTTATTGATCGACTGGGAGTTGGCGAAAAGGGTGGATGAGGTCGGGGGCAGACGTCCCGATCGCATGGTATGTCTTGTGGTACAGTTCCACCTTGCTGATGCGCTGATGATGACAAACTCTTTCTTATTAGGGAACATGGCAGTTCGTATTTGCTAAATTACTGAAAGACCCTGATAAAATCCACACTGTCACAGATGACCTTGAGTCGTTCTTGCATGTTCTAGGATGGACGACCCTGCGCTACGTGCCTGCGCAAGACAGCTTTTGTAAAAATAAGTGTGCAACAAGCCTGGAGAAGTATAATGGATGTTATGGGCGTAGCAAGAAGGGCGGGCATGCAAAGTGTGAAGCCTTTAGGGGATACTCATATCCATCGGCCACGTTTCAGTCTCGATAGGACACCCCGCTCTATGATCTTACTGAGGAGTTAAGTATGCCCTTTGCGTTGCTCTATTCTCAGCCACCGACAACTGAAGACCGGAAAAAGATAAGCGATCCGACAATTCTCTATGACGAGCTAAATATGAAGTGGCCTCCTTTGATGATTAGACGGTATGATGCACATCTGGAATGGCTCAAGTCATCTGCCTTCTTCATCAACGGGATGGAGAAAGCTCTGGACAGAGAGGATTGGCCTATAGACGACAAGGCTAATCCGAATCTACCCATTGGACACCTAGAGCATTTTACGAAGAGATAGCAGCATGGAGATAGGAAGAGGGGTGTAAGCCCATGCATGCCCTAAACCCTGCCACACGGCAACAGCATACCAACATCACAATCGTACTGACGTCACCGCAGCTCTCAACAGGTATATAAGGACAGGTAGCATACATCCGACATCACCTTTTGTACCCTGTCTTTCCCCCTTTCCTATCCTACGCTCATACACGTTCTGTCATTGTGTGAGCACTCCGAGTGTAGTCCGCTGCACACGATGGACTTCCACTTTTTTTTGAACGGCCTTGAGCATATTTCTCTTCTTCCACCACGGCTATTACACGTAGCCAGTCGCGGGCTGTCGAGACGCCCGCCCATCCCGCCACCGACCCCAACACTACCACTGCTGACAGTACTGTCACCACCACCGCTGACACCACTGCCGATCTCTCGGATCTCCGCCGCCACATTATCATTGAATACACCGACGACGTTGTTGAACTTCTCACTCCCTCTGCTGAGTACCCTCCCAATACCGATTTCGGATCTGCCGATCTTAGTGATCTCTCGGAACTGACTGACGGCAGTGGGCTGTTTGCAGATCTGCCTGGCCTTAGCACTCCATCTAGTCAACGCGCTTCCTCCTGTTCCACCCGCAGCTCGCTTTTCTCTCTGGGCCTGCGTGGACACGTGACCTCTTCTGATTCTGATTCTGATTCTGATTCCGCTGCCTATGCCCTCATCTCTACTGGCCGCCCCCATTCACGCATGTCGTCTGGTGGCAAGTGCCACCAGAGTGCTCCTACCAAGCCACCTACCCTCACGCCAGGTGAGGTCACTCTGGAGCAGTTGTGCAAATGGCAGCTCACCTGCTCCCAGTATTTCTTCCACAAGGATATTGCTGTGGAGAACCAGGTCAAGCGTGTTGCCTGGGGGTTGTTGGACCCCCGTCTTCAGCAATGGTACTCCCTTGATTGTGACCGGCTGAATGCTCTCAGTTTCTCAGAGTTCATGGACGAACTGTGCTCCCTCTGGCTTCCCAGTGATTGGGCTTCTGATCTCCGTCTCAAGATGCTCTCGTCTCGTCAGGGAGCCTGCCCCTTTCACAAATGGGTCATTGACATTCAGACCCAAAATTCCCTTCTTCTCCATGATGATGCCTTCATGACGGATGCGAGCCTCCGCTACCACTTTGAGGCGCACATGCATAAAGACCTTGCTCTAGAGTACCGCACGTTAGATGCCAAAGGAGAGGCTGATCTTTGCAAGTGGATTGAGAAGGTCAAGCGGCTTGATAAAAAATGCCTCCATGATGCCCGCATGTTGTGGGATCAAATTGAAGTTTCTCTCCGTGCCTCTGGGAAGCTGCGGGTTGGCGATAGCACTACACGTGTGCCCTCCGCCCCAAAACCACAATCTGCTGTCACAGGTCCTAGTGGACCCCATCTGCCAGCCCTCACTGATGAGGAGCACCATCTCTTGCGGGAGAATGACAGGTGCTTCAAATGTCGTCTCCCCTTCCAGAAGCACACCTCCCATGACTGCCCTATAGGTTTTCCTGATGCGGCCACATACAAGCCAGTCACAGCAGACAACATCAAGAAGTTGATCACCAAACCCGTTCCCGTGCATCCCGCAACAACTAAGGTAGTTGCTGTTGCTGCCATTGAGGAAGAGGAGCTTGTTGCAGTTGTTGTCCCATCAGCGGCCCTTGGCAAGGGGACTGACTCTGGTGAAGAGTGCGTGTTCCCCATTTCCTCTCCTCAGATGTTGTGGTCTTGCCTTGTGGATGGCCCGACTGTCACCTTCCCCCTTGAAGTCGAGGCCTTAATTGACAATGGTTCCTCCTTAGTTCTAATTGATGAGAACCTTGTCAGTTCGCTGGGCCTTCATGTCCGCGAACTCCCACGACATGTTTCTGTGGGGCTTGCCCTTTCTTCCTCTCCTTCTCCTTCTCGTACAGTTCTCTCCCGCTATGTTAATTTGTCTGTTTCGTCCTTAGATTCCTGTTTCCGCAGTCAGACTGTTCGTGCCCTTGTCGCACCCAATCTTGTCAAGCCTCTTCTTCTCAGTTTTCCTTTCCTCACACATAACCAGATTGTCATAGACCACGCCACCCGCTCTTGTGTAGTCAAACACCTCAATTACGACCTTCTTGCCACGCCCACTCCACCCACTCCTTGCGTGACTCCTTCTGTGGCGGATATCGCAGCTGCCCATGCTGCTGTACAGTCTGAACTGGTCCACATTCTGCCAGTCCGTTGGGCCTTTCTTGAGTCCGTTCCTTCTTCTCTTGGCGCCTTCGACTGTGTGGCTGCTGTCCAGGCCCGTATTGCAGACTTGGCATATCTGGAAGACCTGCGGGCACGTGATTGCCAAATTAAAAGTGAATTTGCAGACCATTTCCCTGCCGACATTCCCCACTGTGATAACCTCCCTGATGATGTCCTTTTTCGTGTCTACCCGCACGATCCTGACAAGGTCATCCAGCTCCGCTCTTATGATTGTCCTCAAAAGTACAAAGCGGCGTGGCACACCTTACTTCAACAACACATCGAGGCTAGCCATTTACGCCCCTCAAATAGTCAGCATTCCTCTCCAGCATTTATTATTCCTAAGGCTGACCCAACTGTCTTGCCTCGTTGGGTCAATGATTTCCGTGTCTTGAACAAGAACACCATCCCTGATAACCACCCTCTCCCTCACATCCCTGATATCCTGCGCAACTATGCCAAGGGTAAGATTTTTGGTAAGATTGATATGACGAACTCATTCTTCCAGATCAAGGTTCACCCTGATGATATGAAGTGGCTTGCTGTACATACCCCATGGGGACTTTACAAGTGGATGGTTATGCTGATGGGTGTCTGCAACGCACCCGCTATCCATCAGCGCCGCATGACAGGTGCACTCCACCACCTCATTGGGTCCATCTGCCATGTTTACTTGGATGACATTATCATTTGGTCTCAGACTGTGGACAAGCATGAGCAAAATGTCTGTGCAGTGCTTGATGCCCTCCGCTCTGCCTGTCTCTTCTGTTCGCCAAAGAAGACCTCGCTCTTCAATGCGGAGGTGGATTTCTTGGGACACCATATCTCTGCCCAGGGTGTGGAAGCCGACCCAAAGAAAGTTACTAAGATCCTTAACTGGCCACATCCCCACTCTGCCAGCAAAGCTCGACAGTTTCTGGGACTTGTCTGCTACCTTGGTGACCACTTCACATCAGTCCTCAATTCCTTGACATCGAAGACGGCTGAGCTTGCCTTTCCTGTGTGGTCTGCTCGGCATCAGGATGCCTTCGATGGGATCAAACGCCTTGTCGTCAGCCTGGTCTGCCTGACCACCATTGACCATGACAACCCAGGTGATAATCAGATTTTTCTTACAACTGACACTTCCGATTATTGCACAGGTGCAGTTCTCAGCTGGGGCCCTGACTGGCAGTCTGCCCATCCTGTTGCCTTCGACTCTGAGCCCCTCCGTGATGCTGCCCTCAATTACCCTGTGCACGAGAAAGAACTGCTTGCCATTATCCGTGCCTTGAAGAAATGGCATGGCGATTTGCTCGGTGCACATATTATTGTCTACACTGACCACTGCACACTACAGAACTTCCACACACAACGCGTCCTGTCCCGGCGCCAGGCACGCTGGGTGAAATATATGTCTCACTTCGACCTGGAGATCCGCTACATCCGTGGCGAGGACAATGTTGGTGCTGATGCTCTGTCCCGCCGCTGTGATAATGTGCCCACCATTGCTGCTGTGTCAGTTGCACATGCCCTTTGTCACTCTCCATCTCCCCCCCTGGGCAGTGTGCATGCCATTTGCCCTGTCTCCTGCTTGGATCATGATCGCACACTCACTCTTCAAATCCTCAAGCACTACATGACAGATCCATACTGTCAGAAGCTCTTTTCCCTGCTTGGCTCTGTTCCTGACCTGTCTGAGCGTGGAGGGCTGCTATTTCTCAAGGATCGGCTGGTGGTCCCTGATGACAAGGACCTGCATGCTCATCTGTACCACCTTGCACATGATGCCTCCGGGCACTTTGGTGCTGACAAGAGCTATGAGCTGCTGCATCATTCCTTTTTCTGGCCTAATATGCGTCGCGACCTGACCCATTACTATATTCCCAGTTGTGGCGCCTGCTTGCGCAATAAATCCCCAACAACGGCTCCTGCTGGTCCCCTCCACCCACTGCCCATCCCCGATGCATGTGGCGACTTGGTTGCTATCGACTTTGTGGGCCCTCTATCTGAGGATAGCGGCTTCAACATGCTCCTCACCATGACGGACCGCTTGGGTGCCGATATCCGTCTTGTCCCCTGTTGGGACAATCTTTCTGCAGCTGAGCTTGCGCAACTTTTTTTTGATCATTGGTTCTACGAGAATGGGTTGCCGCAGGAGATCATCTCCAATCGTGATAAGCTCTTCATCTCTCGCTTCTGGAGGTCCTTACACAAGCTGACCAATGTTTCACTTAAGCTTTCTAGTGCTTACCACCCCCAAACCGATGGTGCCAGTGAGCAGACCAACAAGACCATTACTCAGTGCATTTGGTTCCTGGTGGGGCGCGACCAGCGTGGCTGGGTCCATGCCCTTCCCCGGGTGCGCTTTTCCCTTATGAACTCCGTCAATGCAAGTACTGGTTTCTCCCCTTTCCAGCTCCACCTTGGGCATTCACCACGATTGGTTCCGCCTTTGGTGCCTCCTGACCCCTCTGCCAATGAAGACTTCGATGCACGGGGTTTCTTGGAGTGGTTGGTGGTTGATGTTCTGGAGGCACAGGACCAGCTGCAGGCTGCTAAGATGGCACAGGCCGTGTCTGCCAACAAACACCGCACTGCCGACCCGCTCTTCCATGTTGGCGACCGGATGATGCTCTCTACGAAGAATTGTCGTCACAATTACCTTGCGGGTGGCACCGGACATGTGGCTAAGTTCATGCCGCGGTTTGATGGCCCTTATCGGGTCATCCGGGCTGATCACCCCACCTCCTCTTATACTCTCAAGTTACCCGCCAGCTGCCGCATCTCACCCACCTTTCACATTAGTCAGCTCCACCCCTTCCTTCCCAATGACGATGAGCTCTTCCCCACCCGAGCCACGGCTGTGCCTGATCCAGTGCTGACTCCCAAAGGAACCTTGGAGCATCAGATCGACCGGATTTTGGAAGAATAGCGTGTGGGTCGCAGGAGGCAGTATTTGGTCCGTTGGTCGGGGTTTGGACCAGAGGATAATGAGTGGTTGCCTCGAAAGGAGTTGTTGGACTGCGAGGCACTGGATACATGGGAACAATCACTTGCTTCATAGGGTGGGAGGGTGTAAGCCCATGCACGCCCTAAACCCTGCTGCATGGCAATAGCATACCAACATCACAATCGTACTGACATCACCGCAGCTCTCGACAGGTATATAAGGACAGGTAGCATACATCTGACATCACCTTTTGTACCCCATCTTTCCCCCTTTCCTATCCTACGCTCATACACGTTCTGTCATTGTGTGAGCACTCCAAGTGTAGTCTGCCACACATGATGGACTTCCAAGGGGCAGGTTCAGAAACGAGTTGTCGAGCAGGTATGCACAGCCACAAGTGGCTCTATGCAAGGTCTCTATTCCTGCACTAGAAAGGAGTGACTGATAGGTCTTGCATACTCACCACTGGGTAGGTTGGTTGGGAGCTGGTGTGGATGGGAGAGAAGAGGAAGGAATGTGTCTGTATTCCTGTGAACGACAGACGGGTTTATATACATATAGAGGCTACCATAAAGGGAAGTACTTTAGGGCAGCCGTGAGTATACAACTATGCTGCGCATTCCATAAGGGTATGGCAGCGTGTGATGGACTACACGTAATCTCCATATGGTTATGGGACAGAACCGCTGTAAGTCCGATGGAGTTTCAGTGCACTATGACCGCTAGAGCGAGTACACTTCAACACTCCCCCTTATGTTGTATCCAGGATGTTGCATCGGAATACAAACATATAGGTGGTCGTCTGTGGTCTAAGTCCACAGGAAGTTTCATCTGTTGAGCCCCGAAGTTTAGGAGAGTTAATCCCAACTATGATAGTCGGCGCTGGCTCTACAGGCATCCGCTAAAGCGAGAATATTCATCCAGAGTGTTCGTCCGCTTAAAGCGCATCTGGGCATCCGCACAAATGGCGAGTCCGCGTATCGCGTAGTTTATACTCGTTTCAGAGTCATCTGCTTTCTCAAGGCAGGCATCCGCATGAAGAGCGAGATGATGGCAGTTTTATGTCATACCCCAGGACGTGCTCCAGTTTATCGTCATGGTGGACGAGGAAACTTAGATTTGATATCTAAGCCAAGCATCGGCCTGAATTTCTCGAACTTGACATGTCCAAGATTCTTCGTGAGCAAATCCGCTGGGTTGTCATCTCCAGGGATGAAGCAAAGGTCAATTTGTTTCCATAGCATGACGGCATCTCTGATGAAGTGATACCTGATATGGATATGCTTGTTCCGCTTTTCGGTGACAGGATTCTGTGCAGTAAAGATTGATCCTTGGTTGTCACCACAGATGGGAATCGGCTGTAACAGATAGCCAAGTTCCTCAAACATGTTGTGGATCCAGATGACTTGGCGAGAACAGTCGCTCAAAGCCATGTACTCTGCTTCCGTAGAGGAGAGAGCAGTAGTTTTCTGGAGATGAGAATTCCAGAGGAAAGCACCATCAGCTAACTTGAGGTAGAAACCTGTTTGTGAATGGTAGCTGTTTTTATCTCCAGCCCAATCCGAGTCGGTGCATGCGATGAGACCGCTACCGCTGCTTCCGTTGTAGGTAAGCGCGTAGTCTCGAGTACCGATAAGGTAGCGACAGATGTAAAGAGCTTTGTCAAGGTGCTCTTTCGTTGGATTGGCGGACATACGAGCGAGTTGAGTCACCGCGTACACTATATCCGGTCGTGTGCCGATCATGAGATACATAAGGGAGCCAATGACCTGTTGGAAGCGTGTCTGCATTACCGGGTCGGCTGGCGTAGTTGCCTTGATTGGCTGGTACCCCTGAGGCAGTGGGGTTCGAGCGGGTTTTGCGTTACTCATACCGCACCGCTCGATGACTTTGTCGAGGTAATCCCTTTGGTCAATGAGTAATTTTTGACCTTCTCGATGTATTCTCATCCTTAGGAATTTGCGTGTTTCCCCAAGGTCGCGACAGTCCCATTTCTTCATAAATGCAGCCTTTACCTTATCTACAAAGGCTTTGTTCAGTCCGCAGAAGAGGGCATCGTCTACATAGATGATCGCTAGGACGAGCTCTTTGCCCTTGCGATAGATGAATAGTCCTGTGTCGCTTCGCAAGCGGGTGAAGCCGAGTTCTGCCATGGACTTATCAAGCGTGCGCCACCAGGCTAGGCCTGCTTGCTTGAGTCCGTATAAGGCACGTAAAAGGCGAAGAACTTTGCCAGCGAGTTCCGGTCGTCGGAACCCTTCAGGAAACTCCATATAAATTTCCTCTTCCAGTGGCCCATAGAGGTAGGCACTGCACACATCTAGGCTGGTAATATACCAGTCTTCTAGAGCAGAGAGGGCGAGCATGCATCGCACCGTCTCGAACCGCACAACTGGGCTGAAGATGTCTGTATAGTCTATTCCTTCGGTCTGGGTGAAGCCTTTCGCAACAAGGCGTGCCCATTTGCGACCATCAGCTTTGACGTCGAAGACCCATCGGTTCTTGAGAACACGGCGGCCAGTGGGTTGATCCACGATGTCATAGACCTTTTGCTGTTTAAGCATATCAAGCTGTTCCCTACAAGCTTGCATCCAGAGTTCCTGTTCAGCAGCAGGAAGACGGGTAATGTCACGGAATGTCCAATCCCAAAGAGCATTCATGGTGAAGTGTTGGTTGGTGATAGGGATAGCGCGCGCACAAAGGTAAGACACCAAAGCGTCTCTCCCTTCCCGGACTAGGCGTTCAACGTCATCCTCCGACGGAGTCGGGGACGGAGGCATAGCTCCAGGGAGTATGGGTGTAGAGGGGCCCGGTTGGGGCACCTCAGGTGCGGTTTCTGTAGCCTTTCCTTTGGATTTTTCACCAACAACGGCTTTCCATTTGGAGCGTTGTTCGATTTCTTTCACCTGCTTCGTCGGATGTTTATCCTCTCCATAAATGTTACCAGGCTGGCGAGGTACCCGCACCTCTCGTCGAGGGCGCTCGGGCCTATGTGGAACGGGCGGTGGAGCACGATGGGGTGGTGTGACCGGTGCTTCCACAGGAGCTGGAGGAGGGGTTTCCGGACGTGGAGTGGGGGTGCAAGGAGTGATATGGTTGTCCGCATCCTTTTTTCACGATCTCGGAGCGTCGAAGTCCTCATCTTCGATTACCACATCTGGACCAGTCGAGTTCACATCGGATGTGTCATCCGAATGATCATGCGGCTCTTCCGGCGACTGACTAAGAGGCCGGTGAGCGTTACCATGCGAACATTTTGGGAACAAGTGTTCGTCGAACACCGCATGCGCAGACGTGAACAAAGAATTGTCAGGTCGCACGAAGAGGTAGTTATGGTTAGAACCAGCAGAAGTGCCAAGGTAGACCATAAGTTGTGATTTGGGCTGAAGCTTGCCCTTTCGGATTTCGGCAGGTATATGCATGTACGCTCCGCAGCCGAATACGCGAAGGTGTGAAATGGAAGGTTTCTCCCCCGTGAGAAGCTCAATAGGAGTCTTCCAGTTCAGGCGGGAAGAAGGTGTCAGGTTATACACGTGACAGGTGTGTAAAACCGCAAATTCCCAGTAGGACGGCGGGAGGCAAGCGTGAAGACGCATTGCTTGAGCCTTGTCCATCATGGTGCGAATGAAGCGTTCTGCTCTTCCATTCTGTTGGTGTACGTGGGGTGCCGATTGCATGATCCGAATGCCTTGATCCTTGAGGTACTCTGTAAACGCGCGAGAAGTGTATTCACCGCCAGCATCAGAGCGCCAGTATTTGATCTGGGCATTATACTGAGTCCAGATATAGGCAAAGAATTGCTTCACGACTTTGAAGGTTTGATCCTTGGATCGTATACATACCGCCCATGCCATAGATGTGTAATCGTCGTAGAATACAACGGCGTATTTGAAGCGGTGGTAGGATTCAACTTCAAATGATTTTAGGTCGGAGTGGATAAGTTCGAAGGGTGCTGAAGCCCTCTTTTCCACGTGTGGGAATGACCTGTTTGTTTGTTTACCCAGTTCGCATCCAGGGCAAATAGCTGGTTGTTTCGGAATATCGACCGCAGGAAAATCCGCGAGATGTTTCCGTCCAACGCGTATCACCTCTTTCGAAGGGTGACCGAGTCGACGATGAAGAAGTTCGTAGTTGACAGTAGAATTCATGGATATCGCCGCAAGTGTAGGTTGAACTGCAGGCGCTTTGATCCAGTACATTGTGTCTGCTCCATGACAGTGGAACATAAGTACCGTTTCTTTGGAACGTGAATTCTGGAAAGAGATTGTGTTGATCGCGACGTTAATGCGAAGTGTGCAATCTTTCAGGAGTGTTCCCATAGAGATGAGTTTGACGGTTGTAGAGGGCATATAGATACAAGGGGATAGCCGCACATGCGCCCCATTGAATGCCACAATTACCGTTCCAACACCGAGTATGGGTGCTTCGCCGTTTGCCGTTTGTGAGTAAGATGGTTCCGCATATGCGCTATACTCAACAAAATCGTCCAGGCAGTTGGTGAAGTGTGCTGATGCTCCTGAATCGAGAAGCCAAACATCAGATGGCATCGTAGTTGCTTTCCCTTTCCCTTTACCGCTGTGCTGAGAGCACGCGTCACACATGGAGAAAACAGGGAAACACTCTATTTCACTATTTAATACATTGGGAGTGATAATGGTGCTAAAGGCACTAGGCATCCGCATCTGTGAAGAGCGAGCATTATCATCCGCGTATAGCGAGAGTGTAGAGGCAACTTGCCAATCTGTGTCCATCTCGTGGTTGATGAAGTTATGGAGAAAGTAATCATCCATAGGTTCATCTTCATCGCCGAGGCTGACCATGTCTTCCTTGATCTCGGCGATCATCTGGGAAGACGTAGAGGCGAGATTCTTGAGCCTTTCCATCAGCGAAGCGGTGGCGGGAGTTTTGTCCACAGCAGGGCGCGAACTCCCTAAAGCCGCATCAAGTGCTTCGGCGGCATCGTCCAAGTTTCGGACGGTTTGGGAAGTGGGCGTGACGCCCAGGCGACGTGCCAAGGAGATGGTTTCCTTGGTTTGTGGGAAATGGGGTTCCCCGTAGTGGGTACTACCCTGAGTGTGTACAAAACGGCGGGGGTTGATGGCCGGCGTGGGA
Source organism: Xerocomus spinulosus (assembly GCA_038094075.1). NCBI lineage: Eukaryota > Fungi > Basidiomycota > Agaricomycetes > Boletales > Boletaceae > Xerocomus > Xerocomus spinulosus. The sequence continues at coordinate 1,508 of JBBPTN010000318.1, read as the reverse complement.
GAGATGGTGTGATTTTGAAGGAATGTTACATCTCCGAAATCAAGGGCGGCAGAAGAGAATGCGAAGGAAGCCGCAGTGTCCGCAGTATGCATGCGGGCTTTTCCTTTCCCTTTGCCTCGTGTGTTCCTTCTTTCCTGGCCATCTTTTGACTGATTTCCCCGTTGCTTCTTCTTCGACTGTTCATCAGGCTTCTTTTGTTGCTGATGGAAGGTGGGAGTTTGTTCGGGCTTGTGCTGAATGTTCGTCACCTTATGTGCTTGATGGTGGACATCAGCAGTCGGTTTCCGCTTAAGCGTGTACTGCTGCCATGAAGCTATCGTGATCTGTTCAAGCCTTCCAAGGGTAAGCTTGTGATCATCGTCATCGTCATCTGTGGTGTCAACAGCAGTTCTGTTGTTGAATGTGGCCACGATGGTTTCAGCGTATCGAGGAAGCCGAGCAAGGACAAGCATCAGTTTGATCTTGTCGTCGACTTTGTAGTTTAGCTCTTCGAGCTGTGCGAAGTAAGCGTTGAATTTGGCGAATGTCGCCAACGGGTGGTTATTCTCTGGGAAAGACAGAGCAAGCATTTGCTTGAACTCTGTGAAGGCTGATGCGTGGGAGGATGCATCGTATTGTTGCTTGAGAGAGTTCCAAAGCGCCTGGCTTGTGCCTTGGCTCTTGAAACGGGAGTTGATGTGCGTTTCGCACTTGAGTCGGATGACACCGATTGCACGGTCATCCTTGTCGTCCCAAGCATCTTGTGCATCTCCAGCGTTTTCTGGACGCGTCTTGTTCATCATGGTTTGCCAGAGACCTTGTGAACGGATGTAGGCTTCCATATCGGTTGCCCATCGTCGGTAGTTGGTGCCGTTAAGCTTGGGGATCTTCTCTGCGAGGGAGAATGAAGACATAGTTGATGATGGTCTATAATAGGGAATGGGCGTTAGCAAGCGTGCTTCCAAAAGAATGAGGTAAGCAATAGAACCGCATCGCATAATAGCCCAGAACCCTGAGACCAAATGGAGATAGAAGCTCCATTGTCTTCGGTTCCCATGGACCATACCTGAGCGTGGATTGATGCCCACAGCAAGGGCTGTGTCTTCCCTGCAATATGATTGCACTGGGAATAACACAGTCCTTGGCTTCCTTTTTCGTATGCTTTGTCCACAGCAAAAGCGCAAGCATACGTCTAAGGTGCCAGCGTATGTGTTGGCCGTGTAACGCGCACATACGTTCATCCACAAGTTCAAGCGCGAGACTTTCGTCGACCGCAGTGAGAACGCAGTGATGGTAGGAAGAACCTAGAGTGTTCAAGCGCGAAGGGTTTTCCGCAGCTTTACTGGCCCGGGGCTCATAACCTGTCGAGCAGGTATGCGCAGCCACAAGTGGCTCTATGCAAGGTCTCTATTCCTGCACTAGAAAGGAGTGACTGATAGGTCTTGCATACTCACCACTGGGTAGGTTGGTTGGGAGCTGGTGTGGATGGGAGAGAAGAGGAAGGAATGTGTCTGTATTCCTGTGAACGA
>JBBPTN010000317.1:0-22421 GCA_038094075.1 Xerocomus spinulosus | reverse complement strand
TCAGCGATTGCCTTGAGTTTGACAGGATCCATCTCAACAACTCCTTGTCCGATGATCATGCCAAGGTATTCCATCTTGGGGGTGTCAAACGAACATTTGCTAATCTTAAGCAACAGTCCATGTTCCCTAAGGCGTTGGAAGACACGAAGGGTATGCTCATGATGCAGAGCGAGGTCTCCATTGGTGTGGATGCCAATATCATCCATGTAGATCTTTAGCCAGCCTTCTGCAATGATGTCGGCAAAGATATGATTCATAAAGCTTTGAAACATCGGGGGGGCATTGTTAAAGCCAAAAAACATGACTGTGGATTCAAAGAGGCCAAGAGGGGTGATGAACACCACTTTCCATTGGTCTTCTTCTCGGATGCGGATGTTATTGTATCCCCAGCGAATGTCAAGTTTGGTAAAGAGGGTGGAGTCCTTCATGTCATCAATGAGGTCAGAGATGAGGGGGAGAGGGTAGGCATTGCAAATGGTGTGGGAGTTGAGGTATCTGTAATCCTAGCAAGGATGAAGGGTACCATCCTTCTTTGGAACGAAGAAGAAGGGCGAGGCTTGGGGGGATTTGGATGGGATGATGCGACCAGTCTTAAGGTTTTCATCGATGAAGTCTTTGCAGGCCTGTTTCTCAGCAGGATTGAGAGGATAGACCTTGGCAATCTTTGGAACGAAAGATGGCTTGAGTTCAATAACATGGTCATAGGGGCGATGAGGAGGTAAAGCTTCAAATGTCTTTTCGAAAAAGACGTCCGCATAGTTCTTGCACCATTCAGGAACCTCTTGTTCCTTAGGTGCTTCTTGCTGCGCCAGCTGAGTAGAGACGGTGATGCGATTGATATTCAAGATGGGAGGATGAGCGATGGAGATGGTCTTGTTCATCCAATCGATAGTAGGGTTCCATTTCTTCAACCAGGGCATTCCAAAGATGACCTGGCACTTGCCCAAAGAGGTAACCATGAGTTGAATGTCATCAGCGAAGGAGGGGAATATAGCTTTGGCGGAGATGGTGAATTTGATGGCCCCTTTGTGATTCAGGGTTCCGTCCACATTGTATGCAGTGATAGGGCGGGGAAGATGACGAATTGAGGTGTGAAGACGAGGGACGAGCTTTGAATCTATGAAGTTTCCTGTTGCTCCACTGTCCACAAGAGCAATGGCATCGACGCTTTGGGATTTGTTTTGTAGGCGAACTGGGAGGCGCAAAGTTCGTTCATTGGGTAGTCCTACAAGTACATGATGGGAAGAGGACGTCGAGGCATCTTCCCTTTCTAAAAATCCAAAGCATCCATCGTAGCAACGTTTTCTTCATCCAGATTCTCGAAACAGAGTTTAAGAGTTTGAAGGATTTCGTCTTCCTTCTTCCCGGTAGAGCGGAGTTGATTGACATAGGCATCGAGCGCAGACGTCTTGGGTATGGCAAGGGGAATCATAGGGGGAGGGGTTATAACAGGAGGGGTGGCGTCCATAGCTTGGACGTTCTGAGGGTGGGGTTTGTTAGAGGGGAATGCCCTACACTGAAGGGCATTGTGACCCGGCTTGCGACAGCGGAAACATAATGCACTTGGCCTTCTCGATGGGGGTCATCTTGAACACCTTGAGAGCGTCCACATCCATGGCATTAGGATCTGAGACAGCTGAGGAGGAGGGGGAAGGGAAAAAAGGCGGTAGAGGACCTTTCCTTTCCTAAGTTATTGATGCGAGTGAGTTGGGTGTGGAAGACCTTGGCTTTTTCGATCCAAGTCTTTGCATCCTTGGGTACTGGGATGATGCTGAGAATAGCTGAGACAATTTTCACATCCATGCCATCGCATAGAAAGTGAGTGAGAGCGTCATCGTCAGTGATACCTGCTTTGGCAGCTAGGTTCTGAAAGTCTGTGATGTATTTCTGGAACCCATTGTCATGTTTGGTGGGTTTCTGACAAGTCTGGTCAGCGCAATGCGAGCAGTGACCTTTGTGTCAAAGGGGTAGAAGGTGGACTTAAAATCTTCAACTAGCTTGTCGAAGGTTTTCTCTGTGGAGGTGATCTTTGCGTCGGCCATCTTCTCATACCACATCTCAGAGAATTGGACTCCTCGTCCCTTGCTCATTTTGTTTAGAGTGGTCATGATCTTGTCATCATCCGTGGTGTACAGAGTAGTGTTAAGGGTGAAGTATGCCTTCATAGCAGTGATCCAGCGAATGGCATCACTGGTTTCTCCTGAAAAATCCGCTGGGAGTGCGGCCCTAAGTTCTGATTTGGTGGTAGACATGATGACTGGTGGCGGGGGTGAGGGACTAAGTTGTATGGGTGAAGGGGTTGGTGACTGTTGGGCAGAGGGCAAGGGGGCTTGAGGTGGCGAGGGTTGTCTTGGGGGAGTGACAGTGGCTGGTAGACTAGGGGCAGGGACAGAGGGACTAGAGCTGAAGAACTTAGGGAGTCTGGGGGGACGATAGGGCAGAGGGTTTGCTATGGTAGAAGAACCTGTGATTCTCCTGGGCTGAGATGCAGGGACAGAGGCAGAGGGCGATGGTGCTAAGACAGAGGGTTGTGAGTCCTCTTCTTCAGAGTCAGAGGGGAGGCAATAGCCTCGCTGGGACGAAGGTCTGTGAGAAATGCTGCTGGGGGAGTCCTACACCTGGATAGGTGGGATAGGGGAGATACTTGATCTTTTGTTACACTGAACGCACACTTGTGTTGTTCAACAACCTCTCAACGGTCGGACACTCATGAAGAGGTCTACAGAATCCGTCGAGCCAGGAGACCAAGGCAGAGACTGAGCGACAGAGACAGAGACTCCAAGACGAACTCAGAGGACAAGGACAAAGGCAAGGTGAGACTCAGAGAGTTCAGAGGGCAAAGAGGACACAAGAAATGCATATGATTGCGCAGATCAAGTATGGGAAAATATGGTACATGGCAGCAGTGTACTTATACTATGAAATGCGCAGCAAGGAATAGTATGGAACGTGGAAGAAGATGCGTGACTAAGTATCTATAAACAGAAGATACTGAGGAGAGGCTGTTCAAAGAAGAAGAGGATCATAGTACTTCGTAGATAGTGAAGTGTGGTCCAAGAAATAACAATACATGGCGAAAGCAGTAAGAATATCCCCATACTCGAGTACAGGGGGTTTCTAATGAGAAAAGAAGAACGTCTCGATGAAGAAAAGAGATCGTAACACATATCAGTGGGAGTAATGATGGTTGGACGACCACCAGAGGACTTGGGTAGGTTGGGACAATGCTTGTTGCATATCCTGTTAATGGTAGAGTGGCTGAAACCAGTTGAAGCAGAGATTTGATGGGTTGAATGGCCCAATTCCAAGAGAGCAACAATTTGATTTGATCAATAGAAAGGGATTTCATGGTGGTGGATATGAAAGAAGTGATGATGTTTGGGTTTGTTTATACTATGTTGAACTTCTTGAACATCACATGACACATTGCTTATCTAATATCCTACTATAATGTTTCATTTTAACATTGACACATGTCAGCAACAAAACCGTCTCAATGAGTACCCTTCATTAATTTGCAAATATTGACCGATATAAAAGAAATTACATAAGCAATGTATATATGTTTGGAAATCCCTTTATCAGGGGTTTCTAATGATACCTATGTTTGAGGGTCTAGCATCAAAGCTGCACTAGATATTCATGCAACAATCAAAATGTCACCAACATTGAGACGGTTTTGTTGCTCAGTGTATATAGTGTGAAGTATGGTCCCAAGATAAGCAGAATGTGATGAAAATTGTACAAAGAAAGTAGATGTCCAAGCATACAAGGAACCTCACAAGAAAATAAGAGAATATCAGAGAAAAAATAAGAGATTATAACAACAGGATGAAGAATCTGGGTTACATGTCTACTGTTATCACCTGCTTCAAGAGCCCACAGCCATGTGCAAGGAGAACGAGTCCTTAATATGCTTTATTAGGAACTTGGATTCTCGTTTCCATGCTTTTTAAATAAACCCTAAAAAATTAAGATGTCCTTTAAAAGCTTTTCCAGACTTTATAAGCCTTATAACCAAGAGAAATGATTCTCTAGGGAAAGGACATGCTGCCTAGAAGGAAATGGATGATGGTAATGTAAGAATCTTCACTTTCTTCACTTTCATCCTTATTGTCTTCATCCCCATTTTGCACATCTCCTCTATGCCTACCCTTATTTTTTTCTTTTTCTTTTTCTTTGCCCCCTTGCCCTTGCCCTTCCCCTATTTTGTACCTCCTGCTAGACATTCTCAACTCCAACTACCTACTACTATTTCTTTTATATTAATTGTTTTTGTGCTTGTGACTGAATGCCTTCCCCATAGGCATGTCTGGTGGAGTCTGCTTATAGGTGGGCAACATGTATGATATCAAATATTCATTCATCTCAAATAAAATATTACCCACATAGATTGTCCTTAATTACTCTTGCATCTATCTCCATTTCCACAGAATCCACTGCATCATCATTAAAGGCTATGTCTTACATTAGACTGTCAAAATCACTGTGAGTGTGTTCTTTGACTGCTTTGTAATCTTGATGAATAGGTTGAGATTATAGTGAGCTAATTAGTGTCTTATCCACTTCAACTGTGGGAAAATGCATTTTATATTGATGTATTAAATCGAAAATATACATATACACTACTTATAGGATGGATCCATAATGAAGTCTGCATCAAACCTGACAATCTGTGGTGTTCTGCCAATATGAGTCATAGACTATTTCTCAGAATCTCCTCCTCCTCCTTATGCACTTTTGCATGCTTCTTGATCTTGATCTATAATAGCAGCTAATTAGAGGGAGGCATGGATGGGGTACCTAGTGGTAAATATATATCACATGGTATTAGCCTGGGATTCAGATTCATCTGAAAATTTCAATTGAAATGATAATTAAGCTTAGTAGGACTATATTCTTACTGCTCCAATACTTCAAGGCTTTCTTTTTGTTAGTCATCTCTGTGCAATGCACAATTGGTGCTATCCATGATACCAGAAGGTTAACACTCATAAGATACATTGTTATTAGAGTACTCTTGATCAATGGTAAGTTGTAACATGTTCATCTCTGGAAAAGGACTCAATTTTCCTGTTAGAGTGAGTTAATATAAAGCTCTCTACATATTAGATGTAATGAGTGAGTTTACCAAAAGTGCATTTCTGTATTAATGCATCTGCCTCTTTTTTGATCTCATTCCCCTTCTTGTCTTTGTCTGTGTCTGGGTTTGTGTCTGTGTCCATGTCCATATTCATTTCATCTGATGTTGACACATCTAACCAGTTACTTTCATTTTTTGAGTCAGACCAGATCCTCTGCCTCTTGAGTTGGTAGTAAAGTGCTGCTGGGTTTAGAACTTTCTCTCTCTAAGTGCCCATAAGATGGCTGGTTGGAATTATGTGCTATGTTTTGATCTCAGTTCTCCTTTTGAACTGCGCCTCCATTGCATCTGTCTGACTGGAGCATTCACAACCAATACCACCACCAAAAGGTTCTTTTATATTGCCAGTGAATGGCTCCCCAAACTTAATCTCACAAGTTAAATTTAGGAGGGTTCTTTCTTATATGTATTCATCTTATTATCACCATCCCTATCTTTGCCTCTTCCTTTCTCCCTCTCCTGCATCTCATCTTCCAATCTTTTAGGTGCTAGGGCTAGATCATCTGTGAAATTCTCTCCAGAATTGCAGTGCTTCTTCTAAATACTGGTCAATACGCTGAGCAACAAAACTGTTACAATGTTTGGTCATTCTGTAATGTTTGTGATGTAGTATATCATTGTGTGGGAATCTCGCTTAGAAGTAGAGAGGCGAAATGTGATATAAACTCTTGGCTATCTATTGCATCTTAGATCATGTGATTTGACCCAGGGGTGGCAGAGATATGATTATTTAATTCACTCATGTCATTGCAACAGTTTTGTTGCTGATCTAATAAACAATCAAATCAATGTTTTACATGTTGTTTTTACATAAGCAATGATTCATATGATGTATATTGAGTTCAACATAGTTTAAACAAACCATAACACCACTCTTTCTTCATTACCACCATCATGAAATCTCTCTCTATTGACCAAACCAATTAAATCATCTCCTTCTTGGATTTGAGTCAATCCACTTGTCAAATATCCCTTGCTACTGGTGTCAACAACTCCACAGTCAGCGGAATATGCTTCAAAATTTGTTCCACCCTCCCAAAATCTTCTGGTGGTCATCCCTCCATTGTTACTCCCACTAATATGTGTTGTGATAGGCTTGTATAAGGGACAGGTAAGTTTGGAGGGGAAAATGCCTCTTACACCTGTACCACCACCTTCCCCCTGTAGAAAATTTTCTAACCCTCTGCCCAGGCCTCTCTCCCCCCCTCCCCTCCCTCTCTCCTCGTCTCCTAGGGCTCAGCCTAGCCTTCTTTCCCCCATCTCCTCTCATAGCCACCATCATTGTAATCGCAAGGACTACTGTATCATCCACCTCTCTGATATAGGGAAATGCTTTCATGCTCTATCTCATGGGACCCTTCACACTAGATTTACCCCCCCTGCTATTCCTTCCTACGTCCTTAGGGCCTGTGAGAAGCACTTTCCCTCATGGAAGTGGACTACCCACAATGGACCCAATGCAGGAAAGACATTTGATGTTCCCACTGTCCCATACCACTGCCCTAAAGGCTCATCGAAAGCTACCTCCTGGCTTGTCTCTGTCTTCCACTCATTTAAAGCACATTTGAATCCAGAAGTACCCACACCCATTCTTTGTATCTACCAGAGTAACATGGTGCTACACTTGTGGGATCAACTCCATGCTAAGCCTCCCTACCTTCACACCACCCCCACTTCTATACCTGACATTGCCTTCACCTTTCCACCCAGCCTGGCTACTGGTACTGATGTGGCCACTCAAACAGACCCCCTCCCTGCCTTTCTGAGCTCTGGCTATCCTCTACTCCTTCTACCCACTCTGCCTCCTCTCACCACACCAATTGTGCATTACAGGCTAACCTTTATACTTCTGCCCTAGCTGATATGATTAAGGCTCAGGCAACTTTTCAAGAACTGCAGGCACAAATAGACCTCTCATCTACTCCATCCCCTCCTCTACCACCTCCTGCCCCCTCTCTGCCTAGCTTTCTGCTACACATGTGGCCCCTACTCCAGCTCCAACTGTTTTTGCTCAGCAAAAGTCTCAAAGAGCTAGTAAGGGCAAAAGAGTTGCCTTTTCTGGCTAACCCTGCCAACTTTACCCTCATCCTCTTCCCCTTCTCTTCCTCTTCTCTCTTTCTTCCTTCTGAGTTAGAGCCTGTGTTGTACTGGGCTTATTCTGCTCTAGGATTTAAGTCTGGGGCTTGGCCTCCTTGCTGTTCTTTCCATTTACATGGTATGGCTTCTTGATTAGCATATCCTTCTACCACCCACTCAGCTCCCCATGCCCCTGCTATCCTATATGTAACTAATGCTCAACCATGCCATCTCAATAATAACAAGAACTTTGCCAGTGAAGTTAGGGTATACTGATCTGATGTACTTCCACAGTTACTTTTAGCCTCTCTCTTTTCACTATCTACCCTCTCAGTAACCATGCACTGTAATGTCCCACATAGAGTAGAGTACACCAAATGGACATTAATGGATTTAAAAAAAAAAAAATTGATTAGAATGTCTTGACACTATCCCAAACTGCTAATAACTCAATTATCCACATCCTTTTACATTGTTTTCTCACATCAATTGTATTCATGACCAAGCTATACTCTTTATCCTTTTGAGTGGTCTACATTTAGAATGAACTATTTAGAGATGACTGTCTTGGTAATTGAACGAGTCTCAACCTCCTGGACATTCTATAGAAGTGTATTGCTGCATTCACACACCACTTCTGATTTGTAAACCATCTGTAGCTGCACAATAAATTAGAAAACAATTTATTCAATCACAGAGCAGTTGGGCTGGTCCCAACCTGGAATGAACACCAGGAGCCTGCTGTGTGCTTCTGAACTACATTACAGAATACCATTTTCATGCCAGGTATTCAGTAAGTAGCTTTGGGGCCCTTAGACTTGTACATAATATTATTATAGGTAGTTCTGTAATATTTGCAATGTAGTATGTCAATGTGTGAGAATTTTGCTTAACAGTAGAGGGACAAAATGAGGTAAACACTCCTGACCTATCTATAACATGTTAGATCACATGATATGGCCCAGAAGTGACAGAGATATGACCATTTTAATTCACTCATGTTATTAACATAGTGTTATTTCCAATCCAATAAACAATCAAATCAATATCATACAAACTGTTTTCACATCAGAAATGAGTCATGGAAAAAGGCAGGTCTATGTGACAGGCTTGTACAATGGATAGTCAAGTTTGGAGGGGGAAGTTTGATGATGTGGGGCTTGTACAGCCTGGGAGGGGGATGGGATGGCTTGCAAGATTGATGGTAAGATAGATCTTGGAGGAGGAGCTGCAACAAGCTTAGGAGTATTTTGACAAAACCCCAAATGACATTGTTTTTCAGTAGGACAATAACCCCAAGCACACCAGCAAAGTGGCCAAGCAATGGTTCATGGACCATGAATATCAGGTTATGATATGGCCTACTCAATCTCCAGACCTCAACCCTATTGAGCATGTCTGGTTTTTGCTGAAAAGAGGGTTAGCAGAGTACCTAGAGCCACAAAGGGAATAACTGAACTTTGAGAGTGTGTGCAGGTGAGTGGGAGAAGATACAGTAGTTTTGTTGCTCAGTGTATATCCTCAGCTAATGGAAGAGCTCAGATCTTATTGAAATGTACATAAGTATCAGAATTGGGAGGAAGACTGACACTGAGAGTATCATGTGCAAGTTTCCAATTTATGGCAGTGGCATAGGCATCCCCAAGGAGGCCACCAATCACCTGAAAGTCGAGATTCATGAAAAGTATGATGAGAAGTGTGGTGTGCATTTGTCACAGTGTATCTCATGTCAGGATAGTAAACTTTCCAACAGTTCACTCTTACTAGCTAAGCACTGCACTACATCAAGCAATGTGCCCATGCATGTACTATAAATGTTGGATTTATTGTAATCAGAAAAACCTATGAAAAAGCGGTGGGACCAACATTAGCTGTGTTCTATGGTGGACCATAGTGTGGACATGTGGACATATAGAACTCAGACAAATAGCAACATGGGGAGTCATAAATGAGAGCGTTATAAAATTCTATTCAGGCCTGGCTATATTTACTTATACTTTTCAACCTTTGACATCAATTACCATGCTGAAAACTCTAGTGAAGTGAGAACAATTATTGTGCTATATTGGTGGAAGTTGGGGCAATTCAAACATGTCTCAGGATAACTGACCCTGCTCTGATTGTAATGCAAGAAGTGATGGTTATTAATAAAGATAAATTTCATTTCTGAGCAATTTCACAGCTGATGCTTGATTTATCATGTTTAGAGTCTCTTTTTCTGGTGGTGATACTGATAGTACCTGAATATGGCTATTGCAACATCTGTGGTGACAAGTCCAACATTTTATCCATGTGCAACATATGCAGTGTGTTGGTATGCCAGCAGCTAAAAGAGGGTGCTGATAGCTGCCTGTCATATGCAGAAGAAGCTCCAAACATGAAGGTTCTTTGCCCTGTTGTGCGTATCTTCAGTAAGCAGTCCATCAGATATGATTACAAGGCCAATCACCACACTATGTAGCATGGAGGATGCAGGCAGAGCTGGGGCCACTCCAAGATAACTTGGCCTCTATTTCTTTTTTTTCTCTCTGCAACCATAGGATCCTTGCAAGGGCATTGCAGAGAAAGGCCTCAAAAATGGCTTTGTAGAACGGCAGGAAAATGTAACGGTAATTATTTAACTACTTAAGATGTAAACACACTGATGTCGATGCCAAAAGTTTGTCTTCACTTAGGTACAACTAGGCAGTGGAAGGGAGAAGAGGAGGATATGGCTGATGAACATAGAAGAGTTCAACAAGAAGGCAAGGAGCTGTTGAGTCCCAAAGTTTCTAGAGACTCCAAGTCAATGTGACAAGGAGAGCTGAAGATTTCATGAAGTAAGAGTGCTAGCCAACACATGTGAATTCAAACCCAAGCAGATCAAGCTGGGGGCATTCTGTATCATACTGCACTAGTTATAAGAAATAATGAGAGATGGGAAAATAGAACACCAAGGGAAATCAAAATATCATACTGTATGATTCAAAGGAATAAAGTGTCTGTCAGATGGAACAGAGAAGAATATTATACAAGGCATTGAAATAATGGATATTGGTTCAAATTTGTGTTATCAGATTTGAAAGGCTCCAAGTGACAAGTGCAACCACTCTGACTATGTTTTACTGAGGATGGTATACAGTTGGAATGCACTTGTTGTAAGTAGAAGTTGGTGCATGTGTTGCTGAAGGACATGATATGGTTGGATCGCCCAGTCACACTGGCAATCCCATTGGTGTACTGACACTCCTTTCCTCCATCAGTTCAGCTCCTCTGCGCTTTTGTAGCACTTATATAGAGATCCATGCAATATGCAGTAGAATCACTTTGTGTGCTATATTCAGAATGGCATGAGATTGGAGCAGCAGACATGGGTGATACAGTGACTCCAAAAACCCTTTCCATGTTAACTCCACATGTAGTGAAGTGCAGCACTGTATCATGTTGGAATTTCGCTTATCTTCGTTGGAGTAATAATCTGGATCATGTGATTTGGTTCATACACTCTAGAGATATGATCAATTTAAAATGACAATGATGACCACTTGGATCATTTGCTTCTTTGACATGCACTTGGTCTCTGTGGTGAGGTTGATAGTATGTGGCTATATTATGTGTAGTGGGGGATTCAGGGATAAGTGGGAGCTACAAATCTTGAGAGCTCCAGGGCTTGAGTTGCAGCTAATAAAAGTGTGGGATGAATGGTGGTTGCTCTTGTCATCAGTGACCTTGGGTAGTGGGGTAGTAAACTTTCCAACATGCTTTGACAGTCCACACATTCGGCCAGAACATGTTACCATTATATCATTGGCGAGTAAATTGATGATTAGTGATGGTGGATAGTCCTGCTGACACTTCTTCATAATAGTAACATATTTAGGGGACTGGGTTATGAAGGGTTCAAGGCTATGGTTATGGTTAGTGTTGGACACAGGTAAATCCACCTTGTGGTTACTTGGTGGCAGTGGAATGAGGATGTGTGAACCATGGGAGGACAAGGTCTTGATGTTAGAAGCATTTGTCATAGACCTGTAACAAGAGGATGAGAATGATGGTGACAATGAGATATTACCCTCAAAGAGATCTGGACAAGGTAAAACAGGTGTGGTTGACTGGATCATTGGATTCAGGAAAACATCAGCAACATAGGAAAAATCTATTTCAACTGACATAGCTCAGCATTACACACTGAGCATCCTTAAACATTCTAGACAATTAGCCAAGTACCCTTGTTCTTAAACTTGGCTTGGTTGTCTTGCCTGTCTTATTATTGTACTAGGCTCAAGAGGGAAAAGATTGTATTCTTTACATTGTATCTAACACATAATACTACTGCACTGTTGTTGTCAAGGTGAATTCACACCATCTGTGTCCTCACTGTCATCCGTGAGTGATGGTGGGCCCACTGTTGCATCACCCTTGAACTCATTGCCATTGCATTGAGGCTTGGCAGCAGCAGCACATCATCTTGTCATTGTCACCATTGTGTAGTGGTTGCACATATGGCGACTTATCTTCATATTCTGCATTGGTGGGGCATCCAGGTCTTCACACCTTGCCATTGTTGTGCAAGTGGTGGTGGGCCTGCTATTGTGTTGCCCTTACCCTTGTTGCTGTCATGTGGAATAGCATTGGCAGTCATGCCTCCCTGTCACCATTGTTAGCATGACGTGTCCTTACCATCATTGTGCAAGTGAGTGCCTACTGTTGCATTGCCCTTACTTGCGTTGTCTTGGCCTTTGTCATTGCGTGGGTGATATGCATGATTGTGCTGCCCATTGTCTGCATCGCCATTATGGACTTGCGCTGGGTGGTACCTTAAACCATTCATTGGTTGTGCTACATAAAATGTAGGCCTGTGTTAGGTTGACCACCAAGTGTAGTTGTTGTGCCCACCCTATGTATAAGGCCCAGCCATTGTTTGGTTCACTTTGAAAGAGGAATGACAAATATTGTCCACTAAATTGTGTTTTGGATTATTTCTGGATACAGTACTGCACAAGACCACGAAAAGTGTTAATGCACTCAACTCAGTGTATATCAGGCTGATTACACTACCCTTTGGCTGTTGCACACACATCACAACACTTTTTCCTATACCTTTCCTACACTTCAACTATCTTTTTTTCCTACAATTTTTCCTACACTTTTCTTACAGAATTCCTACACTGCCTACACACCAACTATGCTTCTTTCCTACACTTTTTCTACAATAAGTAAAAGTGTAAGCTTGATATGTTTGAAGCTTGATGAATGTCCACAACTTCACACCAATTATGAATCAGTACTTTAATTAATGTTTGACCATGGTTGAGACATGTGAAACTCTTTTATTCACTTTCAAAACATATACAGCTAAAGTAAGTCAAGTTCATTACATTCCTAATGAATATAAATACCTGTTTAGATGCAGTCTCCTTACATAAATTTCTTCAATGGTTGCACTAAAGTGCGAGCTGCCCCCTGTGGGTCCCAGCATGAAGCTTTCCCAAATTTAAACCCTACATCCTTTACCTTCAAGTTCCCTTTCGATGTCATGATTATTTCCTGTGCAGCTTTGTGCTCTGCTAGTAGCTCCAAGGATGTCAAGTCACATTTTCAGTTTTGCCTTGGCGTCCTCAATGTTGGTATAGGTGGCCTTACACTTGAATAGAATCATCAATCCTAGTAGCACACACCTATAGAATTACTCTTTATATTGTTCAAGATTAGCCTTGTTACATGTCATGAATGTAATTCACTCACACATCTTATTCTGTGCGATGATGGGAAGCCCCAGCACCATTCATGTCTTGTAACTCTGTCGATTGAGGGATGGACCATGTTTGATTGTGATCGTGCTGTGCTTGAATATGACATAGTGACCAAGGGCATAGAAACTTCATTTAGAACTGGAAGAGAGGCAACCAATGCATGTTGGCAAGGACAGACCAGCCAAAGTGAGCGTGGTTTCCAGTCAAAGCTTGGAAATGGGCGAAGAGAAAGGGAGGAGAAAATCATCCATAAACCTTCCACAAACACAGCCAGACACAAGAGATTCAGGCAGGGGAATTAATTTTGTTTGCCACAAGAAATGAGGAAAAGTATGTATCACTAATGTTGCATACTTTGCTAATACTGATAATGATGGCAGCATCACCAAAGGTAGTTTCATTACTGGAAGGCATGGCATGTCCAACAAGCACTTCTACATTGGAGTGGACAAACCTGGAGGTGGTTACAGAGATCTAAAGTGCTAAATGGTTGCTCATGATCATGAATTTGTCAAGGACATGGCGAAGGCACCCCTGGTGCAAGACTGTGCCTATGAGAAGAGTCCCTAGATTCTCATAGAAATAACCTAGCATCTGTGTTGGTTAGATAGCACACCTGTTCTGTTTTCTCCGAAGGATCGGTATTCATTTCTAAGATGACGCAGGCTGTGAGTGATGTGGGGGGTGCAATCGACTAAACTGGACCAGAGAGACAGGACCCTGACACAATGTCTTTAGTGGCATTGCCTATAATGGAATGCATAGAATCTAATATGAGGGCAGAGTCGACAGGCTTGTGCACATTGGCTGTATGTGGTGGTGAGAGAGCGAATGAGAGGGTGAGTCCACCTGACTCCAATGAAGGTTTTGTGCTCTGTACTTCCCTTAGAACTCCCTAAATGATGCCGCTTATCGCTGTATACCCAGATTGCAGGTTTTGGACTCTTTCTTGAGGATGTTGAAGGAGTTCATCATGTGCAACTCCTGCTTCAGCTTATTGAACTCATCTTTCAACATGTAGTATGTCAATTTATTCTGCAGTCCCTGTTTTAATTGTAACCAAATAGATCTACCTCAGTGGCCTCATTGGCTGAGAGATTGGTCAGTTCTTGCTGCAATAAATTGAATTCCACCTTGATGACTTGAGGAATACCATCAAGAGAGTAAGTTCAGCCAGGAACAAGACAATCTGCTTATGTTGTGGCAATGCTGGCTGGCAGAACAGTTGTAGGCAGAGACACTGTGAGTGACCATGAGCAGTAGTGTCGGAATGCAATGGGCCAGCAGTCAGCAGTAAAGACAGAACCAGTGTCTTTGTGGCCTTCCTGCAAGGGCGGGGCGGGATGATAACCGTCAGTGCTAATTCAAAACAGTTAGCTGAATTGATGAGAACTAAGATAAACTTACCCTTGGCCTCCTTCTTGGCGAAAAGACTATGAGTGGCAACAAAGCCCTTCTTATAGAGTTTGTGAGGCAGTGGCTTGAGGCTCTGGTGTCTCATCTTTGATGGAGGGGTCACAGAGGCACCTCGCTTTTCTTGCATGATTGACAAGTGGGACCCTTTTCCAACTGATAGCATGGCTTCTTGCATTTAGTACACGGTTCGTTGTATAGTTCCTCGTCAGAGTCTTCTGCTTGGGGAGTGGAGTCAGCAGGCGGGAGCATTGGCAGAGTTTTGATGTGAATGCTATGCTTCTCCTCAATATCTGTTGGTGAAGGTAATCAGCGCAGCTTGACATGAATACACAGCTTCTCAACTGCCGATCAATCAGTAGCTTTGTTACCCCTGAGCCTTTTCCTCAGCATTGGACAACCTCACTCTACAGCATCTTGGGAGGCGGGGCATCCTTGTCATCCTTTGCCTTCTTCCCTTCAACAATCTCCTTACACTCTTCTGCATCCTGTGTCTCTTCATCGACGCCCATGCGCTCTGATTTATCTTCATCCCCACTCTCCACCATGTTCCATTTGCCCAACACACCTTGTGATGACTCACCCTCAGTTGGTTTCTCCCTGGGTTTCATGATGTGCGGCCACCATAGATGTTGCTGGAGCACTGTGATATTCGGGTTGCAAATGTGATGCCAATCAGGCCAGATCCTGTGAACCAAGACCAGAAACAGTGGGATATGGGTGGCATGGGAAATAATACTCAGTAGAGTTGCCTACTATATGTCAGTGAAGGTTGGAAATGCAAGTTCGTGATTTGACATACATGTGTGATGATATTGACTTGACCACAGCATCCTAAGTATGGTTCCCCGGTCTGACCTCCTGATGAATGATGCATTTGATTTAATTTCTGGTGTTCTCCAGAGACTGATTGGCAACAATGGAGTTCATGATGAAGTTGTGAATGAAACATGTGGGGAGAGTTGAGTTGTTGACCACAGGGAGTGGGGAGGAGTGAAACAAGATATGGGATTAGTATGGCTGACTACTGGTAGAATAATAAACTTCAAAGGTTAACAGGGATTAAACTTTATCTATGCATTCACATAATGTATATAACAACAGAGATGAAGCATCATTTACCAACAAAGTACGATGTAACTATGATTATTCTGGCTTATCAGATGCTAGTAAATGAATGTATAAGATTGTAATAACAGTGTCCTTCAAAGATGAATCAAAATTCGACAATAATTGCATTCAACCTTAACCTTCTACTCATTGATTGGCTATCCCCAACAACCATTTTCCCACATTACAAGATTGTGGTATGTTCCATTTTTTAAAAGTTCTGCTTCCTTGTGAACTTGATTCTGACCCAACTTATCATCATGCCACCAGTTCGTCGTCATCAAGACATAGTGAGGGTTACCTCATTCAATTTCTGTTATGCACTAACTTCATCAAAGTGGAGATGTTTGTAATTTCTGGTTCCTCACTGTCTTCAACCCAATCTGATCTCACACTCTCAGAGCTTGATTTTCTATTGCCACCAAGACTCACAGATTCTGTATATCAACAGCTTCATGTTTCAGATTCATAATGAGACCTCTCTTTCTGTCTCTTGTAGAAATATGGTTCCCCACCCCAGAGCACAAACCAATGGCAACAGAGTCTAACATGCTTCCTCTCTCTGAATTGGAATTCCCTCTACCTGAGGTGATAGGAATACTCCTCCTCTTGCACACCTTGACTTCCAATCCCCCTCTTCCAGAGGCAGCACACAGCCTCTCTCTAAATTAGAGTTTTGCTCTACCACCTCCTTATGAACATCCACTATCCTGTGACATAAGGGGATCCTGCTCTCACTCAAATTTCCACCACTATGCAGGCCCGGGTTCTACTGCCTGTCACACTGCTTCATTCACAGATAGTTTGGAGCCCTGGCCCACAATTATGTGATCATGAAGCCATGCATCAATCGAAGACTGGTGAATTTTCTATTCTTTAAGGAGTTTACTGTCTGCTGACTATTCCTTACAATCACAGAGGGAGGTGAAATGTCTCTTGAGGACAATGGAAACCAAGACATCACCCCTCCATTTCTCTTTCATCCAACAGGCTGAAATTTCCCCCAAGAAGTTCTCAACTGGCGAAATCCAGAGTATCATGTAGGAATGAAGGAAAGATATGAAAATTCTTTGAAGGAAATGGTGAGTACCTTAGTTTTTATTCATTCGATCATTTTTAAAAAAACTCCATTGACTGTTTTGAAAGATCCCCAAGCATCAGAGTCGGAGCATGACCAACTAAGCAACAGAGGATTAGATATCCCACTCACATTCATTCCAGGTTAGTATGTTAATACTGTCACCTGGATGATGTTGATGCTACTCAGATATGCTGGCAGAGAGGAGTTATATACAAGGCATGATGGAACAACTGGCATTGCATAAGAATACAATTAACAGACGCATAGTGTCATCCCAACAATGATAGGGCTGTCAGAATAGTGGACATGTGTAATAATTTGTGGTAATCGCACTGCACCATTAGGCCTGCAATGGGGGTGGCCATGTGGATGGCAAATTGTCAGAGTGGGGTGACCATTGGTGTTAGAAAAGGTGACCACATGGGCTCAACATTTTCCAGTGTGATCCCTGAGTATATCGTGCATGGTCCGCTTGAACACATTTAAGGTGCAAAGGAAGAAGATGGACTTCAATCTGTGTACCACTGGGATGCAGTTGGATGCATTCCTCACAAGTGCACCACTTAAAAACAGGCCAAGATGGTGCCATGCTTTTCTAGATATTCAGATTATTGATTTGTCTCTAGAATACAGTTGAAAAGATTGACAAGGCCATGATGACTGCATGGTAGGAGCAATGAGGATGACAATTCTACACCAACCCATTTGTAGGGTTGGATTGTTGTCAATCATTGTTGCATTGCACTCAGTGCCATTCTTGGGTCTAATCAATGAGCTGACCCCATGATAGAATACAAGAGACCAAAGAGACTTATAAGCACAGATGTGTGTCCTTGTCTCCTTAAGCTGTCAACCTTGTATTTGTCCCCATTTTCCCTTCTGTCCTGATATCAGGCAAGGTTCCTCAGTCCCTAGTACATCTTTACCAGAATAATATGCTTATACAACTCTGCATTCAAGCCAAGGCTGTGCAAGGCTGCCTTAATCCCCCTCCATCCCCTTTCTCCCACTGGGACCTCCCTCCAAATCACAATCTTTGACCCACAGCCACAACTTGCTTGATCTTGCCCATCGAGTACAGCTCCTGCAAAAGGAGCTTAATTCCCTCCACCACACCTGTGGCCCCATTGCCTTTCACCCCCTCCTCTTCTGTGGCTGAATGCCCTAACTGACCCTACCTCCTGTGAATACCATGCATTCAAAGCTGTGCCAGTTAGTGTCCCCACATTTACACAGTGACTCACTTTCCACCTTCTCCCTCATCCCATCATTCATCACAGAAGCTTCATCCTCTTAAAGGTTGCCCCCACACCCCCTCACTCCCACATGTCAATGATGCCCTCTGGTCTGCTAACATAACTTTTGTTGGTGGGACCAGAGCTAGGAGCACTGCAAAGTTTGCCCTGGATATAAAGGCCTCCTTCAATCATCCTTGATTACTATAAAACTCATTGAGTTGATCTTTCTTTTGATGTTGGGGTCAATGACTTCTTGGAGGTTGGTTGAGATCCCACTATGAGGACCCTATGCACCTGCTGCACTCATCCATGTTCCAGCAGTCATCTTGGCCCCACCCCCACCATTGTGCACTTGTGTTTTCATCCCCTCTATGCTATTCTGTGCCATCTACCATAGTGTATACCACAATAAATGAGGATCCAAAAAAAGCATTTCAAAGAATACATTGAACATTAATCTAAAAATAAATTCAATACAGGGAGAGGGAGAAGCAGCACTGTGTGCAGTGAAGAGGTTGGTGATGGAGAAGCAGAATGGGCATGGGCATGGACACAGTGCAATGATAATGGATATGCAATGTGATGATGGAAGAGGAAGAGATATTTGACATCTAAATGATTGACAACTCTAATGATGAAAATGACATTGAAAAGGACAAGGATCAGATTGGATATGAATCCAAAGGAAGGAATAAGCTGCTCAGTGAATGGCTCAATGAATGATCCAATCATATTTATTCTGCTCTGATCACCATACTGACCTTATCTCTGTGGCCAGCAGCAGCATCTTCTAGCTCACTAGGCATTCATGCCTTGTGGTCAAATCCATTGGACCTCTTATGGTCTAACACCACCACTCACTTGTTGAAAGTTCTGTTTCAGATCCCACCTGTTGGTATCCCAGAATATCCCAGAATTCAGTTCAAGGAAAGACAATGCAAAATTATTTATGATCCTGCTAGTTGGAAGCTGAGCTATGGAAAATTTCACATAGGCTCCTTGGTCATTTTCTGAGGAGGATTTCTGTCATCAAGGTGTATTAATAACCCATACAAGCTGTACTCGCCACAGCTCAAAATATACAGGCAGAGCATCAATCAACTTCAATGCCAAACTTGTTTCTGGCTGCTGATCACACTGGCCAGGTAAGCATCCAGCAAATGGGACACTATCTCACAACTACAGATGCTTGCTAGCATCTGAAATGCCTAAACAAGTACCTCAATGAACAAAATAACAAGGGTGAGTTCTAGATAGCACAGGAATACATAGAAAGTCCAGACAAGATCGACAAGAGGAGAGTTTATGATCAGTGGATGAATACACATAGTTATGCCCACCTATACAATGAAGTAGCAGAGGAGGTACTGAGACAAAGGTATGTTGCTCAAGAAAGGCCATCTATGATCTCAAACAGGCTGTGCTCCAATGAAACAAAGCCTTACATCAATCCTTACTGGATATGGGTTTCAAAAGAACTCATTCAGATGTGGGAGTCTATGTCTACTGCAGAGGAGAAGACAAGATCTTCTTCATAGTCTATGTAGATGATGCTCTATTCATTAGAAAAACCGAACCAAGGTACTATCACTAAAAAAAACAATTCATGTCCAAATGGGAATCTTAAGATCTCAGAGAAGCTCAAGAATATCTTGGCATGTGGATCACAAGAGATTGCTAAAAGCAAACTCTAAAGCTTGATCAAATATCATATGCTGAGAAAGTCATTGAATGCTTTGATATGCAGAACTACAAACCAGTGTATAGTATGTTCTATTGCCATCTGGATATAATCCAAGCTCTTCCACAGAAGAATCAAATGCTTCACTCCAAAGTTGCTATCAATTGGTCATTGGATTATTGCTTTACATCATGTTAGGCACAACACCCAACCTTGCCTTGTCTGTAATCAAGATGTCATAATTCTCAGCAAATCCTACTGAGGATCATCTTAAGCGAGCACTACACATTGTCTGCTACCTGGCTACCACCAGAGATCTATGCCTTACTTACAAGGGAGATACCCATTCAGGTTTCTTGGCATACAGTGACACTGATTGGGCAGGAGACATCGATACTAGAAGATCAACTACTGGGTATTGTATATTCTTAGCAAATGGGATAGTCTCATGGCTATCTAGGTGACAGAGGAAGATCACACTATCTTCTACTGAAGCAGAATATGTTAGACTGATGGAAGTGGCTAAACAGCTTACTTAAATCAAGTTCCTATTCTTAGAATTCAGAATAGACCTTCCACCCTTTCCCCTTTATGCAAATAATCAAGGAGCTATATTTTTAGCATTCAATCCAGCTCAAGAAGGACACACAAAGCTTATAGCAATTTCCTATCACTTTATTAGAAAATGCATCTATGAAGAACTAATCAAACTATTTTAAATCGGAACTGCAGAGCAAAAGGCTGACATATTCACCAAGAACCTCACAAGAGATCACTCTACCAAATTAAGAGAACTTCTCACCCTTAATCACTTCTGATGATTCTGAAATGAAGCCTCTATTCAAAAAGATCTATCTACCAGTTCATTAATCCAACATACCAGTGAAAAGCTTCATCATGCAACCATTCAAAGTATGGTGCATAAGGATCATATGGGGGGGTTGTGTACATCCTCCACCATACTGGGACTGCATTCTCATCTGCAACCCATGATCTGAAGCTTACTAGTGGTTCTTCATCCATATCCATCTGTGTCCTATGATGAAAATGAAAGTATCTAGCTATGAACATTGCCTGCCTCACAGTAACCAGAGAGGTGACTCCCTCAAAGACATCATCCCTCTCTTGAATCACTGGATCTCTAATCACCTCATGAGCAACCTCATCACTCTCAAGCCCTTGATTTTGATATAGATCTAGGATCTCTTGAAGATCTGATTCACTTTCTAAAGATCAAAAGAAAGAAAACAATAAATATACATATATTGTTACATTTCAAAGGGCAAGACCCAGACCTTCTACAGGGCTGAGCTGCCCTGGCATTTCTCCTTCACCTGGCACCACCAGGTCATGCATTACATTCTCCAGGATTTCTTCTATTCTGGGGATCTCCACTTCAGGTGCTGGGGGATGTGGATTGCCCCCAAAAGGGTTTTCCACCTCTTCTTCACCCCATGCTGGTGCATCCCAACCATCATCCTCTACTTCTACTTGGGCACTAGCCCATTCTACCTTGTGAGTTACCCATTTCCCACTTGCCTTCAACTCCTTCCACACCTTTACCTCCCATGTCACTATGTACTCCCCATACTTCTCCAGGGAAATCTGCTTTGTCACCACTAGGCAGTAAACTGCCAAGAAACTGATCATGGCACACAAGGTGCCCACAATGGTGATGACGGTGTGGGCAATGAGCTGAAGAGACATCTGTGGAAGGGTTAGCCTTGACTCTACTAGAGAATGGGCACTTACTTTTTATAAGGTGGTGATGGTGCTTGTGTCTGCCTGGTTGGTAGTAGCTTGGATTAGCTGCTGAGGAGAGGATCACCTCAAAACCTCTGGCTTTATACCAGAGAGATGTTGTGATCACAAGATGATAAGATAAACAAATCACAAGACTAATCCAAACATTCTATGGTCACAAGGACATCAGATCATACAGGACAATGAAGAATTGGATGGAAAACAACTCATAGCAAGTCATACAGTATGGATCAAGATGGATCATCAAGAAAGAACAAATAGATATCCTTATCAGTCAACATGGGGACCTGGATTAATGGTATTGCCATCCTTCAAGCAACAGGGAGTGATGGAAATAAAGTCCAGGGGCTATAGAACCCCTAATGGACTCCCAACAGAGCCCCACAGGCTCTAGATTAGATGGGATTTCCAATTATCACATCCCTTGTGAATATCATACCATAAAAGTCAAGTACTGACTACAGTACTGACTATAATGATTAACAATCATTATAGGATTGGCAATCAGCATTATCAAATACTGTAAATCTCAGGGTCATACAACATTCCATTTTCCTTCTTATGGTAATATTAAAGTTAGATGACACTTTATTATTCTCTTTTTAGTATTTAGAGATTAGATCTCCTCTTTAACTCCAAGTATAAATACTTGTCATGTAATTAGTGGAGATCAGATCTGAAGCAAGTGCTTCTTTCTCTTACACATCTCAGATCCCCTTCCCTGCTTTCGCATATTAGACAATCTGAGATCTTATCAAGCTACACTTCAATCTAATCAAGTGTAATACTCTTATATCAAACCTCTGCTAGTATAGAGTGAGTCTCATTGCTCTATCCTTTCCCTCTTCACTGTCTGCACACCTTGGAAGAGTGGCTGCACCCAGTATGCTTTCTGGGACACTACAGTGACCTCAAAAACCGTTGCAATGTTTCACTAATCTGAACTGTCTGCTGCGTAGTGTCCGAGTGTGTGGGAATTCTGCTTAGTCATAGTTGGACGAAATAAGGTACACACTCTTGGCTACAAATAGAGCTACTGATTATGTAATTTGGCATAGTGGTTCCTGAGATATGGCCATTTTAAGATGGTGACCTCATTGCAACAGTTTTTGAGCTTTTGATTTGAACAGTGTGATCTCAATAACACAATAGTATACTTGCTTTATTTGGACATATAAACAAG
>JBBPTN010000316.1:0-22435 GCA_038094075.1 Xerocomus spinulosus | reverse complement strand
AATGTACAAATTTGTACTTTGATAATACAAAATAAGCAATTTTGTAATTGATTTTTTAATAATTACCCCCTATTGTGCTGACCAGGCCGTGATGACAGTCATTATCCATCTCTAAATGCATTGGGTACACCGTGAGCTGAGCGCCATGGATTTCTCAGTCCTTGCTTCGTTCGTGGAGGCAATTCGACATGCTCCAGTGAACATCCTAGCTCAATCAGCCACGACACTCCTTAATGATCAACTCCCTCATGATTTCTTGATGACCTTGAATGATGATAACAAAGCAGACATGCTTTGTGCCTGTTTAATTGTATCAGCTCTCACTGAAGGTCGCATTATTCCCCATGTTTTTCAGCTTGAGGCTTCTCTTGCATTACTCCATGGACACAATTCTATCATCATCACTGGTACTGGGAGCAGGAAGACTCTCTGTTTACTTCTACTCATGCTACTGCGTCTTGATCACAATATCTCTGCTCAAGCGCCTTCAAGCAACTCAGGCAAGTGAAAATGTGAATATTAGATGAGTATGCTCTCACCACAATATATGTAGGTTATTGAGAGTGAGAGATATGGCATCCAAACAGTGGCGATCACTGAAGACACACCTTCTGATAGATCCCTTTGGGAGGTGAGGTCTTTTGCTATTCTGTTGTTCATGCCATAACTGTAGTTCAGCATTCCATGAAAAAGAAAATTCATCGGGGGTTTTTCCAGCACATTATTGTCTCACCAGAGCAGCTTGGGCCACTCAAAGGGCACCTTTCATACTTTGCATAGCTTGTTCGTGAAAATCAGGCATTCGTTCAGAAGATTGGCCAGGTGTATATTGATGAAGCCCATCATATTCACACTGTGGGAGTACCACTTTATGGGGAGGATGCATTCCAATCAGCATATGGCAAGATTGGTTGCCTTTGCGTCTTTCTTTCAAAGGGGACCCCATTTCAAGTATTATTAGCTACATTACCAGACCATATCCTTGCCACGGTCAAGCATAGTCTCACTATATCACTGGATGCTTTAGAAATTAGACTCTCTACAAATCGTCCTAATCTTACCTATGCTGTCCATCCAATAATTGGAACTCTTTGTAACTTTGAAAACCTTCATTTTTTAATTCCATCTGCTTTCCATCCACCCATGGCCATACCAAAGACACTCATATTCCATGATTCAAAGCTGGAGGCAACAGAGGCAGTAACATTCATTGAATCCAAGTTACCACTGTGCCTTCAAAACTGTGGCATAGTAAACCAGTACCATTCCAACATGTCTCTTGAGCACCTCCAACAAATATTCAAAGATTTCTCATGGCCTGATGGGATGTGTCAGATTCTACATGCTACTGCTAGTGCTGTGACCATAAGTAAATTATAGGTTTAATGCAAGCTAATGTGTACTATAGGGTCTAGACATCAGAAAAGTCCAGATTGTGGTTCAGTATGGAATATGCAAGAATCTGACTGAGATGATCCAGCAGGCTGGATGTGCTGCTCGTGACAACAATTCATCTGGATTATTTTTGACTATGGTCAAACCATGGGCACTCTCCCTTTCACTGGATGGAATTACACACACTGACCCTGACCAATCATATGCTGGAGAGGTAAAGAAAAATGCATCAAAACAGGACTGAAATAGTATCACATCACTTCAATTTGCACAATCACAAACTTGCCTTCACCACTTTTCAGCACAGTATCTTCATGACACAATATCCCATAGTAAGTGTTCCTATGTAGAAGACACAGCAAGTGATGAGATTAGCTTCTATAGCACTGTCCTTCTCTTCATTATGGTGCTGAAATCACCAATCTCATGGCACATTCTTTAACCTATCAACATTCTTCCATGGTAAGCTCTACACTGCCAAAGGTTCCATGAACAAGATGGGCCTTGAATCAAACTCAAAATCAACCAAGTGAAAGTGCCTCCAGACATGACCACCTGAAGAATGTGATGAACTACATCAATGCCTTGTGGATTGGCGCAAACACATCCACAACAACAATCCTTTTTTCCCTTGCACATGGATCATTGATGATTCAAGTCTTGAGCTACTCAGCAAAACACATCCCAATAGGCTCCAATCACTCAACAGCCTTGTGGTCCTTCTTGGAAAGAGAGAGACCTGGGCTATGAAATATTATTTGAGACAATCATGCAATTCAAAGAGAGTTGCAAAGCCCAACAAACTGAGCATGCTCAAGCCTTGTCAAGTGAACCAAAGACAAGTCGGTGGTCTATGGAAAGCAACTCACAACCAGTCAAACAACTGAAGGAAATTTCTTTTGCTACAATCTGGACTCCAGAGACATACGCTACTATGATGGCTGTGTAATGTTTGTATTCTATACAATGGCATCCTCGAGCTCAGCCTTAGACAAGCTAAAATTGAAGGATGGTAACTCGTCTGCCTCAAGATCAAATTCTTCTCCTGCCAACATTCCCTTTACCTTTTGATTGAATGTTGCCAGTGTTGACAACTTCAACTTGTGTTCTCCAACAGAGAGCATATCAATAACACATTTGATTGATATATTTTGACTGTGATCATGCTTGAGAATGTCTAGTTCTAGTTCACTGATCTTTTGTATGATCTTGTTGATGGCCTGTATCTGGAGTAATGTGTGTGATGCCATGGTAATCTGTTTTCATTGCAAGATTAACTTGCTTGCGAACATTTTGCAAGAGATTCACTAATGCTGATATGTCACCCAAATGGTCCCAGGATGCATAAACTCCTTTCGCCACAAAGAACATCTGGCAATTACTATGTAGTTAGCTTGAATAACATGGTGTTTGCTCAGCTGCTTACCTTGAGGAATTTGATGAGGTGTTTGATGTTCAAATCAATTGGCATCCAGTGACCTTTGAGTCCTGTCATGTTGGCCAGCATGCTGTCTTGCATAATGTCTCTACATGTAGTCACATTAATGAAGGGTACAAATGGATAAGTTTCAACTCACACAAATTGTGGAGTCTAGACATTCTTAACATTGTAAATCCAATGGAGGATCTCAGTTGAGTAGTTGTTTGAGCTAGCACCTCAAAATATCATTGCTAAACTTCTAAGAATGTTTTTGACACATCCAAAGTCGCCAGTTTGAATAGCATCAGTAAGCTCCATCACATACAGAAGATCACGTGTGAGAAGGTGTAGATTGTGATGTGTGTCTCATTTTCAAATGGAGAGGATTCACTTGATGTGTTCTTTCACTTCAAGTTGGGTCTATGAGATGGTGTTGATGCATGATTGTGGACAATAGTGTCTGCAATTTGGATCAGGTTGTTAACAGGTGGATCCGACAAAATAAAGGCATGAAGTGTTCCCTGGCCACACTCAACTCTCCATGCAGTGAGGACAATGCCATGGAGAATTTGAAAGAGTGTCGCCATGAGAGTGTGGTAATCCAGGTGCTCACTCCCCAGACATGTTTGGTCCAGGACTGCAAAAAAGAATGCAAGGCTTCCGGCTTGCTGGATAGAATCCCGGTGAACATGAAGCAGTGCCCAAGCGAGATTTATACAGAGATGGAATAGTCCAAATCTGAGCTGGAGAAATTGCAGTCAGGTGAATGGATTTATGTTTCTTGTGCACAGGGCTTTAGCAGTTCAAATCCATGCATTTGTTGATTGATCATTTATGCTTAGTACTGCCTGATCAGCAAGTTGCATATGGGTCATTCAGAGTTGATTGATATAAACATTGTTTATAACAGCAATGTTACCTACAATTGAGCTCTCATCTATTGTTGAGGTACAGAATGGATATTGTTTTGTGTGATGTCCCTCAGGTATCTTCTGGTGTTCTGTATAAGTGAGCTGTGGGTCATCTGGACATGTGAATCCTTCGAATGATTTGACATGCTCAAATAAGATGCAAATGATATAAATGCAAATGTGATTGTGAAGTGATCTGCATTGTTCTGGGGTGGGTCAGATATCGATGTTGAATGTAAGGTCAGATGCATGTTGAGCTCATGCTCACATTGGTAAAAGACACAGTGCAGCAGGCTGGACATCTGGGATCTTGTAAAGAATTGCAAATGTTCCCGACTGGACTTTGGCAGGCACAAAGTCTTGCTGTTCAACAAAGATTGAGGTTTTGATGTTGATATTATCCCAGCAAAGAACATGAGCACCAGCATGTGCAACTTGACTAGTGCATTCAAGACTCTTTCCAGAAAGTTCACGAAGCAACATGCTGAGTGAGGTGAACGAGATAGATAGGCCACAATGATACAGCACTTCAATTGTCTGATGAGAGGCTCCATTCGTCCAAAGGAACAAAGTGAATGGTATTGTGAAGTAGAGAGCATTCTGCAACTGTTGTTTTGCCAGCTGGGTAACAATAACATTATAGGCCTTGAGAAATTTATGAACTTCAAGCATAGTAATACAGAACAGACACCTACAGTGATATACATGTTTATTTTGTTCTCCACCATCGCCCGCTCCATTTGAGTAGCAGTGTGTAGGATTTGAAGAAGAGTTGGGGCTTTACTAGTGACAAGCAGCCCAATGAACATGTTGACATCCCAAGCCAGTAGGCTATTCAGGGTTGTGTGATTAACAGACCATGCAAGTTTTGCCTTGATGATATCCATCTCCTTCGCAACCTTCTCCAAGACCAGTGCAATCACATGTGGCTCCATCCAAGAAGTGAAGATCTCAGAGCCTCATTTGTCTGAAAAGATACAATCTAGAAGTTGGGTTAGCTTCCCAGATGTGTTGGAAAAAACCGATCTCAATCAGTTACGAAATTGGTTGTGCCAGAGTCTAGAATGTGGAGTATGAAATCAAGGAAGGATATCCAGCCATCTCGCAGTATCTTCAAGGCTGTGCACATTTGTTCATCGCATGTGTATTAGGTAGTACTAGGGATAGCATTGTCTGAGTCCATGTTGTCACGATCAATCACTTATTACCAGCACACCTGCACAATAGGTTATGCGACATGTGCTACTGACAGAAAGGTCTAAATTTGTACATTGCAGTCACTTACTTAACAGATCAGCTCACTACCCTTGCACCACCCTGACTCTTACCAGTCCATCTATCAACAGTCTGCCTCATCCATTTTAGGATCGTGGCACATGTGATCTAGAACAATGGATTGGTCACCAGTCTAAAAGGATGTAACTAAGTCCTAGTGAACTAAAAATATTATGCTTACAAATCGATGAAGGAACTAGAGAACCCATTAACTAAAACTATAGAATAATTGACTAAAGTATATTCCAACTAATTTATTATATGTCTATATAACCTTGAATTAAAGCAATCTACATATCTAATCTAATACGAAGTGCTAATGATATAAATATTCTAATAAAAAGATTAACTAGGAACTAATAAGCTAAATGCAGTATAACAATTAATCAGATTGACTAACTATGTATCCATATGTCTATGACTCTATACCCATCCAACCAGCAAATGAATCAGATATCTCTTTGAACTTAATAATCTATTAAGCTAATAGTCTCATTATCAATACACAAAATTTATAAATTTATTAGTAGGCTGGATGTCTAATTAACATTAAATCTAACTGTAATAAGTATCTATAGCAGCACTCTATCTAAGGTATTGCACATCAAAGTACCTAAGGTATATAACAACTGGTGGCTACTCATCTAGGTATATTATAATGTCTAATTGATATGGCTCTCTATGTGACCTATCAATTATTATATCTAAGCATCTAAAGTAATATTATCAAATGGGCCAGGCTATTCTATTGATAATCAACTAATCACCTATTTGTCTAAATTTATCTAAACTATTATAGAAGTCTATCTATCTAGTGTGTTAACTAACTAATTACATCAAACTATCTAGTTAATACTAGCTATATAACAATATATATGATATCATGGACTAATATATCTAATTATCTTGGGTCAATATTTTGAAGTGTCTATGTGTCTATATACTTTTAATCGTCTGGGTCAAACATAATTTAACCATCTAATGATCTAAATGTATCTAATTTAGAGCATCTTGGATGGTTAGTCTTGTTGAGAATTAGACCAAAGCTAAATAAAGTATGTTAGATCATTTAGTAAACCATCTAAAACCATCTAATCAACTAAACATCTAATATAATCTAAATGGATTTAAAATTAGACAATTAGATGGATTTAGACCACTTAGATAGGTTTCCTGATGCAAGGGATGTGTGCACAACAGTGCACCACCAACACCATGATGAAGATTGTAATGAGGGAAACAGATGTGCAACAGCAATCCACCACCACCACCACCACCACCACCACCACCCCTATGAAGACAGTGATGAGTGAGTGGCATGCAACAGCACACCATCACCACTGCAATGGTGACAATGAGGAGGGTGAAACCATCACCATTACAAAGACAACAGCAAGGGCTAGGGATACACAATATCGTGTTACCATAGTAGTGGTGACAATGGGACAATAAGGTGAGTGCACAGCTCAACCACAATGACAGCAACAATGGCAAGGGCAAGGAGTACACAAGCGCACCTCATTACCACAGTGGGGGTGGTAACAACGATGGTGAGGGATGCACACACAATAGTGCACCACCACCAGATAAGAGCGGTGAGGAGGACAATAAGAGCACATGCACTCGCATACAACTGTAATGATGAGGGGTGCATTTATGGCAGTGGCAGCGATGGCAATGGATGTGTGACAGCACAAGCACCCACTAGTAACTAGATATAATGTAGTCCTACAGGAATATATTTTTATTTCTATTACTTAGTGTGAATGGGAGAGACAAAAAAAGAAAAAAGCCTTGTAGTTCAATGGAGTGCTGCACAGTCCTGTACAGTGTTGATATAATCACAGTGCACTGTATAGCACTACACATCAACATGGGTGGCTGTACAGAGTTTGTCTCTGTAGGGCCCTGTAACAGGGGCTGTACAGGGGGGGACCTTCCTGTACCACTGTAACTTCTGCAACTCCTTGTTCAGCACTGGACAGAGACATTTGAATTCGCTCATGATTATTGAATAGCAGCTAGAGAAGTGGTTTGAGCAAGATGTGATCAAGCCTTCTTGCAGTCCATAGAGTGCACCCATTATCATTGTCTATTATAAAGGGAAGCCATGTTTATGCATAGATTATAGAAAACTCAACACCATTACCATCTGAGACAAATTCCCCATACCTCACCAAAGCGAGATACTTGCTTCTCTATCTGGTGCCAAGGTTCTCTCATTGTTGGATGTGCTTGCAGAATCCACACAATTAGAAATGGTGGAAGAAGATGCTAAGAAGACAGCATTCCAAATGCACAAGCACCTTTACCAATTTAAAAGAATGCCATTCAGATTAACAAATGGACCACCCACATAGTGTAGTCAAATTTTCATGAGACACATGGCCACCCTGCCCTAACAATTTCACCATCTACATGGCCACCCCATTGTGGGCCCACCTATACTGTGAAGAGAATAAATGTGATTACATGGGTGGGCCTGTGGAATACAGAATATGATAGTTTCACATTAACAAACAGAATTTATCCGCTCATGCCCAATTGATGAAACAAAGGCCCTTGTCATGACTGCATATTGATAGTCACTAATCCTGAGTTGAAAGGATTTCGTGGCCTTGATGTTACCCATGTTCTAGCTTTTTTTTCATTCAGTTTTCGTGGTGAATTTTACCCATGCACAGTAGTCTGATGGTTTGACCACATTGGTGATGCTTCAGACAATGACACCAGCATGTGGATTGTCAAACCAGGCACTACAGCTGCACATCAACCCAAACTGGCCATTATCCATATTGATGCTGTTACGCTAGGCCCGGGTAGGGACTAACGTAGAGCTTGGAAAGAATGAAGCGTATAGAGTTCCGAAGTTCTGAGTTCTGAACGTCATTAAGAACGACGAGCCTATAACGGCAGCGAGGAGCTGACGAGTTCGAGGGTCCAAAAGAATACTCCAAGTCAACACGACGAGGAGGGCCTGAGTTCGAGTGAAGCGAGAGCGAGAACCAGGCGACAAACGCGAAGGTTCACAGAGTATGGATTCACGCTATTGTAGAACAATGCGGAAGTCCAAGCAGATCAAGCTTGGGACCCCTTCTGTATCGTACTTGCGCTACTTATACGAATTATCGAGGTATGGGAAAATAGAACGTAAAAGGGAATGAAACTATCGTACGATATGAAGAAATAATACGATTGGGCGATGGCTTACCCGATAGAAAGTGGAAGAAGGCCATGGAAGGATAGGTCCGTGTTGGAACGGACATTGACTAAGAAGAGAAGTGTAAGCGTCCGTGTTGGAACGGACTTCAACGTAAACAGAATTATCAACGTTAGGGCGGCGGATATGTCCAGTAAAGGAAAAAGAATAGAGCAGTGAAGAGAGAAGCAAGAAATCGTAACAGATGCAATATTCTGTGCTGTGCACCTGGTCCCAGTCTACAGTCAATCACATTCCAATGGAAGGAATCCACCCAAATCAATCATACAACTGTCTCAACAAGTTCTATATCAACAAGTTTGCTGATCATCATGCATTTGCCACAGCATTTTGACCTGTGGTACTCCTGTCTACCTAACTCTCATTGAGGTGAGTGTGGCTTCACTATAGTTTATTTAAACTAACAGCCATATCAGGTTCCTTTCTGCACTATCTGTCATGTACTGTATTTGGCAGAAATCAGGATTGAGGAGGGCATTCTCACTCCTCCTGCAAAGCCAACTGTGAAAACACTCCTATGGGAATGGTACCCGAATGTTAGAAGTTCATGGTGGCATTCAAAATGCATCCCATTGTTATCATGCTTGAGCTACAGGTAGCCCAAACGACCCCTAGTATGCCATTCAGTGGGCAAAACAGAAGAGTATGACACATACCTGGGAGACTTTGGTTGACCTCAGTGTTTCTCATGCATTTGAAGATGTCTAGGTGTTTTCTCACACATTTGAAGATGTCCTGGTGTTTGACACAACCCCAGCCATGACAGTATTCTTTTGTGCTACCTCTCACATCCTATCTTTGGTAGGATTAAGGAAGAGACAATTACCTCTGTGGCACTAGAGCCAGTGGGCACGGCACTGCCATACATTCATCAAGGGCTTGAATTACTTGGATCTAGGTAAGTTGATAGTCTTGAGTCACCAGTAACACAACCCATGTATTTCCAGCATGTTACAGGTCCTTGCAGGTGTGCAAGCCAATCTGGCTGCAAACATTCTGCCCAAGGACCTTTTTGTGGTTCTCAATGATGTCCCATTGAACATACCCACATGCTCACAGTCAATTCCTGCACTGGCTCAACTGAGGCAAAATCTTGCATGACTATTCACCGAATATTCACAATTCATTGCACCAACCTCCCTACACTGCCACACTCTAGCATTGCCTGTCCAGAACATTGATATCCATGCTAATGGTTCTGTTGGGCATCTCTGTGCCAGAAGTTTTCCACCACCTATCTACTTTTCTTTACATAAAGCACATCAACCACCTACTTGCCATCTTTCACTGCAGCCCCCTCTCACCCTAGTACTATGACAACCCCATGAGCAAGAGGGTTACCGAGTGCATCCTATGCTGGATGTGTTCCACTACCTGTCTACTTTCCTTTATATTATGATATGCACTCATGTTTCAAGTATACTAGGTAGCTAATACATAATACATACAAGTGGTGAATATCTACTGCTTTTTGCACTTTTTGTGCTTTTCTTGTTTTTTTTTTTTTCAACTTTGCATGCTTTTTGTACTTTTTTCTGACTTTATGTGCTTTTTGTGCTTTGCAAGTGATTGAAACTTTTGGTAATGGTCTAAAAGTAGTAAAAGTAGTAAAAGTGTGAAAAGTATGAAAAAAGTAGCTTACGAATTTACTGATGCAGCCTCACCATCATTACTGTCATGGTAGTGGTGTGGTTGCACTTACCTCACATTCCCAGTTGTTGTCATGCTGGTGGTGGTGATGCACTATTGCACATCCCTTGCCCTGGCCATCATTGCTGTGGTGGCAGGCTATTGCTGTCGTATGGGTGGTGTGTGCAGTTGCATGTCACCCTGCCCTTGTGGTCATCTTCATGATGGTGGGACTACTGTTGTGCCTGCCTCGCCTTTGCTGTCCCTGTTGTTATGGGGGTGCATGCATGTGTTTGCACCCATCTTGCCCTCCCCATTGTTGTCTTCATGTGATAGTGGTGGTACACCATCTGCACTGCCCTTGCCATCCTCATTGTCACTATTACTGTGATGATACATTAGTAAATTTAAAAGTTACTTTTTTGGTACTTTTCACACTTTTACTACTTTTAGGCTGCTTTCAGAAAAGTGAAAAAGTGCACACTCAAAGAAAAGTTAAAGAAAAGTAAGAAAAGCACAAAAAGTAAAAAAGTGTATATTCAAAGTACATAGTATATAACATAGCTATAACCTACTATTGCATAGCTCTCATTGTTGAGGGCATTGCTGTTGTGGTAATAGGTAATTGCATGTCCTGGCACCCCACCCTCACTGTCATCGCTGTTGGTAATTCATGTTGGCATATGGACCATTGGGTTATCTCCATTATGGTGGTGGCATGCAGTTGCATGTCCTCTGCCATTGCCATCATTGCATGGTGGTGGTGGTGGTGGTGCGCTATTGTGCCTGCCTTGCCATCATCATCGTTGCCATTGATGATATTGATGGTGTGCTCCTGCCCCAGTGTCCTTACTGGCGTGGTGGTAGTGGTGCACATTTGCATGTTCCTTGTCCTCACCATTGTCACATAATGGTGGTGGTGGTGCTGTTGCATCCACCTTGCTGTTGTCGTGGTAATGGTGGCATGCAGTTGCATGACTCTCACCCTCGCTGTTGTTCATCAGTAAATCATGGTTTTTGGTACATAATATCATAGTATTACAAAATATTACAAGATTTACATCATATTACAGCAGTAGTACAGTAATACATACAGATTTCAATCATTACAACATAATACAGTGACACAGCAACTTGGTGATGGGACACAGCAGGTTACAGCACTGCTGTTAGACATAGCTACAGAGCTACAGGTACAACTACCAAATTAATGCTAGGTAAGTGTAGCATTTGATTTCCTAATGTCTGGGGACTTAGCACTTTTTTGGACAAACAGATCACATGACCTGTTCAGTTTCACTCCTCAACTACCACCACATGGCTGCTCCACCATCAAAGATGCCTCACTACCAGTGGACCACATGAAGACAGTAGCAGCATGCCCATTTGGTTCTGGAAATGGATGGTCATTACACCTGACAGTGGCAACATTGACATGCCAGACCACAAGCACACAGCACACGACTACAGTCTACTATGGACCGACATCACTACTACACAACTCAGCAGTGACCCACACCACCACTACACGACTTAACACCACCACCACAGCAAGTACACCACCACCATAGTGAGGACACAACCCCACAATGGGGGCACTGTCATTACAGAGATAATACCACCACATGGCACAGACACCACCACCACAGCAAGGACCTACTGCCACAGTGAGAACACAACCACCACAGCATGGATACTATCACCCCAGCGATGTGACAGGCATAACAGGCATGGCTACCACCACCACCAATACCACAACAATGATGATGGCGAGGGCAAGGAGTGTGCAACAGTGTGCCATCACCACAGTGATGATGACAATGGCTGGGACAGTAGTGGCAGGAACCTAACATCACACTACCACTACCATAACAAGGATGAGGAATGCACAATGGTGCATCCTCATCACCACAAAGACCTTAGTGAGGGCAAAGGACGCACCACAGAGTGCCATCACTACAGCAATGGTGACAACAGTGACAATGAGGAGAGCACAACTGTGCATTGTCACCACCACCTCCACCTCCACAAAGAAACCATGAGGGTGAACAGCGTGCAACTGCACACCATCACTACAGCGATGGCAACAAGATGAATGGCAAGTTGGGCACAATCATGCACCACCACCATCATGAAGACATGGCAAGTGTGGAAAGAGACACCCAACTGTGTGTATGTACCACCATGACCAGAACAACAATGGCAAGGTTGGTGTGACTTCAATACACCACCACAGTGATGGCAGTGACAATGAGCTAGGCACAATGGCATTCTCAGCCTGCCGCCACTATCACCACAATGATGACATTGGCTGGTGAGGGATGTGCAACTGCACACTGTGATTATGACGGTGAAAGGCTCAATGGTGTACCACCACCATGGGAATAGCAACAATGGCCAGGGTGAAGGATGTGCAACAGTGCACCACCACCACTAGCATGATGACCATGATGCCAGGCAGTGCAACAGCACCCACCAGAGGAACACACAAACATGTACCATTATCACATGCACAACAACGACAAGGGTAAATGGTGCCATGGTACTTGATGATGACAACAACAAGCATGAGAGGCATGCCATGCTACCACCACCACCATGAAGATAGTGGTAAGGGGGAGAAGTGTGCAAGTGCACACCATCAGCATAGTGACAGCGATGACAGCAACAGCAACTTGGCAAGAGGAGCATATTTGATAATAATAGATAGCATGACTACTTACACAAATGCATTTCATTTCTACCACTAAGTATGAATGGGGGAGGGGAAAAGGCAAAATGCCCAGTAGTTCGATGAAGTGCTGTGCGGTTCTGTACAGAGCTTGGCTCTGTAGCGCCCTGTAACAGGGGCTGTATAGGGGAGGACCTTGCTGTACCACTGTAACTTCTGTAACCCCTTGTCCAGCACTGGACAGAGACATTAGGATCTGCTGATGTTGCGGTTGGTGGTGATGGTGTAATATTGCATACCTTCAGCCCTCGTCATCTTCACTAGAGTGGTAGCATGGAGTCATATGTCCCCCATTCTCACTGTTATTATTGTTGGTAGGGCTACCAAAATTTAGTTCAGAACCTAAGGTTCAAACCTGAACCTCTGAACTAAACCTTAGGTTCAGGTTCAGGTTCGGAGGTCTCCACTTTTTTGAGAACTGGTTTGAACTAGTTCAAACCAGTTCTGAACCTGATACTTAGTAGATATAAATAAATCATTTTTAACTTGAGGAATTATTTGTTATAGTTATGGCTGAACCTTATTTTGGGTATCAATGCTCTGTAGGCTGCAGCAGCACAGTTGCCCACCAAGATGTCCATTAATTAGCCTGCACTCAATCCTAATGGCACCCTCAAAGATGCCTTAGACATACAATGGTATGAGTAAGAGACCAATGAACACTGTATAGTGAGTAATCTGTAATCTTGTGTTCTTGCAGTTATGATTCTCACACACAGGAATCACATTCTTAGGCTTTTACACATGGGCCTCTTGCACAGAAACAAGTAGGTCTATCAGATCACATACTGAAATCTTGTATACTAACATTCTCTAATAGAGCATGAGGCTCCAAATGTATGCAAGATGACTGGGACCCACCAGCACAAGCTTCCCTGGAAACTCACCACAGACAAAAACGCTGCCAATGTAAACACTGCCACAAAGAGCAAATGAAGCAACATAACTGGGCAAGCTGCACCAGTCCTCGAGCATTACAAATCACACTCAAGAGTTATTATATCAGATGACTCAAAGAACTCAGAAGACCAAGCTCTGAGTGACTCAGAATTACACAGTGGTAAGTACACCTAAATTAAATTAAATTGGTGCTAACACTCATCTCACAGTGCCCCCTGACATGGAGGGAGAGTTAGTGTGGCTTGTTGAAGAGGAGTACAATGAGATTCAAGACAAGCGCACATAGGATAATAAGGTGTGTTTTATCAGTCATTTCCTCGCCATACTATTACTGACCTGGCACCCAACATTCTACTACTTCTCTACAACACAACAAACCACTCAGTGAACAACAATATGGCCATGCTACTACTATGGCAACATCTTGGCAACATTGACGACTTGGCGATATGGTCACCACTACCACTCAGCATATGACATGGATGACATGGAAACACCCACTGCACAAACAGTGCAATGGTGACATTAACAGTGCCATGTTCCACACCACTGTGGCACACATAACAACAATATGACAATGGTGATGTGGACAACAATGTGATGGTGACACCACCATTCACCATCCATGGACACAATGGTGGCACAACAGCCACCACTGTATGCCTAATGGCACTGTGGATGACTTGGCGATGCACCTGCCTTTATACTATTGGGGTCATTGCCCCCACAATTGTGTACCACTTCCTTACTCACTGTAGTTCAAGAGAAAGCATGCCCACCAAGATCAGGACACTCACAACAGCAAATTATCATTTATGGTACATAATATTACAGAATTATTAGCAAATTATAGCACATTACATGATTACAACAAATTACAGCACTAGTCTAGTAATTTATGGCAACAGTTGTACACTATTACAGCAGTGTGCAGCGACACAGTGGCTCAGCAAGCAGTCACAGCAGATCACAGTACCAATGTTAGACACCACTACAGAGCTACAGAGTTACTACAAAAATTATACTAGGTAAGTGTAGCCTACTTTTCCTAATACTTAGGGACTTAGTGATATTTCAGATGATTGGGTCACATGACCCATTCAGTTTCACTTGCTAACAACTCCAACAACCCACTGTGGCATTGCTATCAACAACAACAGTGACAATGTTGGGCTGCCTGACCACCCGTCCCCAACCACTATGACACAAGGGTGGCAACACAACCCATGACCCATGACCACCGCAACAACAGAGAGTGGCAACCATGTTGACTATGGTGAGGCCAGCCACGACGTGGCTCTGCATACCACAACAGCATGCCAGGGAGGCACTACTGCAAAACATGCACTACCACCATGCCAATAATGATGACTGCAAGGCCAAGGGATCTGCAACTGTGCACCTCCACCACCACTGTGTGTCACCACCACCACCCAATGATAACAACGGTAAGGCAAGGGTAGCAACATCTCCAGGACTACTGAGACAAGAGGGCAAGGGCAGGGTGCACACAAATGTGCACCATCAACACCAACTCAACAACGATGGTGATGCAGGTGCAACAGTGTCACCAAAGCCACCACCACACAACAATGGCAAGGGTAGAGGATGCACAAATGCACACCACCACCAACTTGGTGATGACAGCAAGGTAGACACAATGGCACTTACATCATGCCACCAAAAACAGCAAAGAGGCGAGGTAGGCACAATGACATCACCACCACCACCATGCCAGTGAAGATGGTGAGGGCAGGAGCACACCATCAACATCACCAACGGCGACGATGGCAAGGGTGGGAGACATGCAACTGTGTGTCACCACCACCACCATCAATGACAATGATGGTGAGGCAGGTGCATCAGTGTTACCAGGACCACCACCATGTGATGATGGCAAGGGCAGGGTGTGTGCAAATGTGCACCACCACCACCAACTCAGTGACGATGGTGGACAACACCATGCCAGCAAAGACAGCAAGGCAGGTGACATGCAAACCACCACCATGTGATGATGGTGAGGGTGAGGCAACCACTACATCGCTGCTACCAATGGCAATATGAGTAAGGGGTGTGTAAACACACACCACCCTTACAAACACACACAGTAATGGCACATGCAAGGCAGGTGCAACCCATAACAGCAAAGATGATGGCAATGGCAATGGATGTGCAAGGGCACACCATGACCTATCAATGACACAACTGGGCAAGGGCACTGGTGAGGGGCTTGGTGCAATGGAGAATGACCATGGTGAGACTATAGTTGTTAATACTATATTAACTACATAATTAATTCTATTGAACTATCAACTAGAGTGATTTGAACAGAAAAAAAAAACTTGGATGCATGTTTGCTGTAGCACTATGTGGCACTGTGCAGTACTGGACAGTGGTGGTGATTACACATCCACTGTATGGTGGCACTGGTGGCTGTATGGCCTGTAGTGCTGTAGCAGCTCTGTAGTGGCTCTGTACAAGGGGGGACCTTGCCAAGGCCCTGTGACTTCTGTAGTTACCTGTCCAAACCTGTACACCTCCCAGTGAATTTGCTGATGCACACTGAAGACGTATGCACCATTTTCACCCCTGAAAAGAACAGGACAATAGGCAATGAAACCACTCAGAGTAGTCATTGGTGTGAGGTATGCTACAAGTAGGTTAATCTATCCTGTAGTAGTTTAGTGTTGCCTACTGAATTATAGGGTTAAAAAATGCCCTGAAAATGAGTGTTGGTTTGTAGGTGGGGTATCAACTCTTTGAAAACACATTGCTAGGTGAGTTACATTGTCCTCTTATTGTTTTTAGTAATTTCTTTACTTAGACACTTTAGAAAATGGAATACTCATGGCAAAATCTATCTTGCCAAGTGCAAGGCAGCCAATTTGACTTCTAATCATCTTGCTCTTTCTGAAAATGTGGTGCTAACTGAGGATGGGGGAGTCTAGACCATGATCTCTGGTGGATAAAAGACACAGGCTAATCTGGATGGCTTTGTGCAGCCACAGGTCAAGTGGTCTAAAGAAGGTTTGTTGGAACATCTGATAGAGTTTATTGTTCAAGAGGATCAGGTATGTAAGTTTCTATGATAGAATATAGAGCTTATACTTTATAGTCTTTTGCTCTTGTAGATAGAGCCTCTTTTAGAGTTCTCCTTAAATATCAGCACCCACAAATAGGAGAGGCAGACATTCCTCATAGAACAAAGCTTAGAGAGGTTTTAATTAAAGCTGGAGAAGCTGAAAGGAAGCTTAGGGAGACTTTCAAGGTATGTGTATCTATATATCAAAAGTTATATTAACTATTATTCTTAGAGAATTCCTGGGCAAATGTCCATCACCTTTGATGCCTGGACATCATCTGCTCTTGATCCTTACCTCACCATCACTGCTCATTATATTGACACCCCCAAAGACAAGCCAAATAAGTGGGAGCTTAAGGCCAGAGGCTTGGCCTTTTCTAGAATTGATGGTGATCATAGTGGTGCTAATTATGCACACATTATCACAGATGTAGTTCAGAAATATGATCTTGCTACAAAAGTAAGTCTCATATTGAGTTGAATAAGAGTTGTTCTAGATTGGATGAGTGACTTCAGATAATGCCTCAACCAATGACAAGGCCATGAGAGTTCTTCAGGAGACATTTCATGATCCACTAAAGGGAAGAGAGTGGATTGCCAAAGAACACCACATCAGGTGAGAGTATTTTTGTATTTAACTATACACTAATAAGTTCTATAGATGTATGGAGCATGCTCTGCATTTGGCTGCTGGAGCTTTCTTACAAGAAATATGCCCTCTTAGAAAATCATTACAGTAGGTAATGTGTGTTACACCAAATGCACACTTGTGTCGTTCAAAAACCTCTCAACAGTTGGACTCTCACTAAGAGGTCAACAGAATCTGTCAAGCTAGGAGATCAAATCAGAGGCAAGTTGGCAAGGACTTAGATTCTGAGACGAGCTCAGAAGACAAGGACAGAGACTAAGGCAAAGACTCAAAGAACTCAGAGGGCACAAGGGACACAAGAGATGCATGTAAGAGCGCAGATCAAGTATGAGAAACTA
The DNA here is from genome assembly GCA_038094075.1 of Xerocomus spinulosus. Classification (NCBI taxonomy): domain Eukaryota; kingdom Fungi; phylum Basidiomycota; class Agaricomycetes; order Boletales; family Boletaceae; genus Xerocomus; species Xerocomus spinulosus. The sequence continues at coordinate 4,885 of JBBPTN010000316.1, read as the reverse complement.
CAGTACATGGCAGTGTGGTATTTATACTGTGAAATGCACAGCATGGAACAGTATGGAAAGTGAGAGAAAAGCCTGACTAAGTATCTATAAGGAGAAGATACTTATGGAGTTGCTATCCAAGCAAGATAAAGACTAGTCAACTACATAACAAGCAAAGAAAGGTCCTAGAAGAAAAAGAACATGGTGAAAATGATAGGAAATGGTCTAAGATACTGTGTGATAAGGAATCTCGTAAGAGAACAAGAGGATATTGGGGAAAAGGTAAGAGATCGTAATAATGTGGATGTTAAAGAAGAGGATTGGATGAATATGATGGAAGCTGAAAGCTATGAAGGAAAGAGTGAAGAAATGGATGAAGGAGAGGATTTTGATCCAGGAGATCTTCTAGGCAAAGTTTTGGCCTTGATCAATCAAGTATATTTATATTCTCTCATTAATATTCTTCTAACTTTGCTATTTTCAGATTCACTTATCCCCTCAAGCCAGGTCCTACTTTGAAACTATTTGCAAGAAGGAAAGTCTGGCTCCTTTGCAACTTATCAAGTGGATTAGAACTCAATGGGGATCTATGTATGATCTTATAGATTGTCTTATACTCAATAGAGCTGTAGGTTCTACTTTCAAGTGTCTTATAGTATATTATAGGCTGTGGACAAGTTCTTTCTCTTAGCAGATAATAGCTTTAAAGTTGCTAAGCTGAAATGAAAAAGGTACTCAGACTTCAAGATTGGTTCTGATGAATGGATAATGCTTTTTCTTATTCATGAAGTGCTCAAGGTATCACAATATGTTTTATTTGCTAAATTAATGGATTCTGATTCATAAATAGGATCCTTGTGAAGCCCAGTCTTCATTCTCCTCTTAGGATACTCCTACTGTCTGGAAAACAATACCCCTTTTGGAAGTCCTTCAAGATAGATAGGAAACTTTTGTAGTAATGTCCAAATTCAAAAGACTTAGGAGTGCTATTGAGAAAGGACTTGGTAAGCTGAGAAAGTACTATGCTTTGACAGATCAAAGCAGTGTGTATTTCATTGCTCTTGGTATGACTTATCTTATTATTAAATATCAAATTAACTTTTCTTATAGTATTGGATCCAAACTTCAAAGTGGAGTATGCACTAGCACAATTGGATCCTATATACTATAAGGTAGGAATGAAGGCTTTGGAGAAAACTGTTGAGTGAAATTTTTTATTGCTGACAATTTATTAGGATAAATCTATATAGTTTGAGAGCTATGCTGCTACATTAATTACTAGTCAGCCTACTCAGCAAGTTACCATTACTCAAGGTAAGTACATTTAAAGTTACTGTTATTTATACTAGAACTTATAGGCTCTTCTATTCAAAGTGGTGGATATGGTCATGTTTTGATGCATAAGATTATTCAGGCTTGTAAAGAGAGAGAGAAGCATAGTCAAAATGCTCTTCAAGAACTAAATAATTACCTTGAGAGTCCTTTAGAGGAGCTGGTGGATAGAGTTAAATGGTGGGGTGTAAGCACATTCCATTCTATATCTTGAAAGGATGCTTAATTTTATTAGTATCACTCTGCTCAATATTCAGTGCTATCAAACATGGTCTATGATTACTTGGCCATTTAGGGATCTTCTACTGCCTCTGAGCATGCTTTCTCTCAGGGTGGACTAACAGTGACTTTATTACACAATAGTCTCCACTCTGATGCAGTTGAGGCTTTGCAAATCCTCAAAAGCAACTATACTAGTGGAGATTTGGTGGCTAAAGTTAAAGCTTTACAGTGGGAGATGAAGCCCTGGGATGTAGAGGTTGAGTAACATGTGTAAATAACTTGAAAGTATTATTGAAACATGGTTCCAAGTTTGTATGAAAAGTTCAGGTTCAGGTTGAGGTTCAGGCTAGTGGGTGTAGGTTAAGGTTCAGATTCAGCCAAAAGTAGGCCTGAACTGAACTGAACTGAACTTTAGCAGCCCTATCACTTGCCCAAGAAGTCTGAGCCCTGTCTTATTTGCCCGCTCCCCTATTTATACCACCTTTGGGCTATTGTCACAACAACTTTAGTCAGGTGCCCAATTCCAGATCCTTGTCTGTGACATACACATCACTGACTACCACACTACCTTCTCTTCAGCTCTGCTATACAGTGGCTTCCATAGAGAAGAACCCCTTCCCTTATTGTCTGACCAAAGGGAGTACTACTAGCGTTGGGTAGCTTGCATTGCAGACACCCTTTGTTGGCCCCACAGAGTAGAGTTGCTTATTTATGCAATGGAGGTTTACTCTGGTGACTCACTATTGAATTTGACCCCTCAGATCTTTTTCATCATGTCATTAAAGAACCCTCTGAGACAGTAGGCTTCTACAGCATCGGTTATAGGGAGATTGAAGGCTAGCTGATCAGCAATTCCTTCTTGCCATATAAGGTGGATGTGATCTTGGGATGCATCGTCACACAACAGAATAAACACTGGTGGTGGCCCATGCCTAGCATATGGGAACAGAATCACTCAGCTTGGAAAGATTTGTTGGAATGTGGAGCAAGAGCACTACTCTGGAAGAATGTATCTGAGTGCCAGATCTGGCTGGAAAGAACTGGTTATAGCTCCAAGCCATTGTCCAAGGATACCTAACTGCACATTAGAGTAAGTCAAAGATTGCTTTTCAAAGATTGCTTATGATGAATCAAACTTGTTTAGGAATCACTACCAGAAATCTGAAATCAGTAGTCTAATAAAGCTAACAAGCTCTGGAACTCTTGTTTAGATTTCCAAGCAAAGAAGCCAAGTAATTCCATCATATCAAGTCCACTAGCTACAGTCTCACTTACTCAGATCACTGCTAGCTTAGGCTGGCTCCATGGCTTGCAATCATAGATAAACCATCTCAATGTATTATCTCCCATACCCCTTTTGTCAATCATGAGTCAGCCCACCTCCAAAGTGCTACACAGTGATCAACTATCAAACAATAATGGTGGCCATCATTCCACCAAGCTCTTAAGATCTTAACCAATGTTGAAGCTCAAATACATACAATGGTGTTCACATCTTTTGGTGGCCATCACAAAGGAGATGTACCACACAATCAAACATAAGCCATCATTTCTCTGATGTGTCATTCAGGGAGTCTGGCACAGAATAGAATATGTTAAATCACACAAGTCTAAGCTTTTGGATGCACTGGATAAGCATGAAAGCCAACTGCATTCTCACTTTAAAATGTACTTGAGAGCCCCAGTTGAAGTTAACAATGGTGTGTTCTTACTTATTATAGTTCTGGCATTTCTAAGAAATACTCCTAGGTGAACAATTCCAATCCCCAGTTGAACAGATGGACATCATTGCCCAGGTTGCTTTATCTATTAGAGTGGTTTGCACCACCATTATGGGTGTTAGTTACCACAAAGAAAACTTCATCCTTAACATCTTTTCATTACTTCTCTATCTTGTGTTTCAGCACAATGATGGATTTGTAAATGTCACCCACAAGAATGTCATCAAACAGATCCCATCAATAATTAAGGGAGCACTTTCTCATTTAACCTCACATGCAAGATTATCTCATATGCTACATGTGTTTGCCACTACACATATGCACCAATTGTCCAGCCTGGATCCTGTAAATCCATCAATCCTAAATACTGTACCAACTACACAAGACCAGAAACCTGATTGGGTGAGTCTCTTTTAGAGATTTAATCTAATGGCAAACAATGTCCCAAGAAAATCTACATGTATAATGACTTCAATGATTATCTTAGCAACCTGCTGTCATTTCACAACATTAAGACTTCTATGGACAAAGCCTGCAATAATCCTTTCCACTCATGTTCCTCCTCCCCCTTATTTTTTCAAGCATTCATTTGAAGCTACCTTCCTTCGAGAGTTCTGTGGTCCTAAGCGAGAGAAACTATTCATAGACCAAGGTGGTAGAGGTCACTACACATTCATGCTGCATGAATCCTAAAGGCATGGGAGTGCAGGGAGCAAGCACTTTTGTAGGTATCATTTCTATGGCATGTCTCAACTAACCACTCAACATCCAGTATAAGCTGGAGAATGTTTACCTTTCAGGAATTATTCCCAGTCCTAAACAGCCCTTGCTTGAAGACTTGAATTATTATCTTCAACTGCTTGTGGAAGACTTAGTAGCATCTTGAGATCATGGAGTCTAGTATTTGAAAACAGCCAATTTCTTCAACAGCTGCCTAACACACAGTGCAATTTCTCTTACAGTCTGTGACCTTCCTGCAGCATGTCTAGTGACCATTCTTAAATCTGTCAGCAGCCAGTTCATTTGTGAGACTTGCAATTGTTATCACAAGAGCCGCTTCAGAAGAGTTGATTATCAGAATTGAAGCACCCATAACAACAGAATACTTTGTGGATGCACTAAACAGTGGTGAAATGCTGCTATATCTAGGGAGCATGACAAGATTTTCAAAGAGCATAGGGTCTGCTGGTCCAAACTATGGCACTGATGTATCTTACAAGCAATTTACCTGTGACTGCTTGTGCCTTTGGCACAAGTCATGTGATTTTTATTAGACAGGTATTTTGTAAGATAGGTATTTTTGTGAGACAGGTGTTTTTGTGAGACAGGTATTTTATTAGATAGCTATTAATTGACACTGATGGTGTCCTTAGATTATATCAATTGTACTGAATAGATGTGATACACTACTTGTGTTTTTGGCACAAGTCATATGAATTTTATTGGATAGGAAAATATATTCATATATTTAATCCTACAAAAACTTCTGGCCAAACTACATTGATTGTTTTAGTATGTTGTTGTCTTTCTTTAAATATAACCTTAATACGTCTAGGATGAGTACAATGTGAGAGAGCCACATATAGTTGACCATGAGAAAATACAGAAGAGCACAAATCAATTCCAACATT
>JBBPTN010000315.1:0-22437 GCA_038094075.1 Xerocomus spinulosus | reverse complement strand
TTCAATATATTGATTCATCTTATTCTAACTTTGTATACCTAGCTAAAAGTAAAACTGGTGTGTTAATTTAGTATTCACTCAATATTTGGAGTTAATTAGGTTTTATTTTAATAGAAGATGACATCATTAATCTTCACAAGGAGCTACATGAAAGCACTGGTTAGCAAATCCTCCACTATTTGACAATAGTCACAATCTGGCATGCTGCAGTTAACTATTATTAAAATTAGAAGAAAGATGTCAAGATTAGTCTTGTAGAAGTACCATGCTCTTCATCTGAAACCTTGTCTCCAACTCAAGTCTCTCAAGTCTCTTCTAAATTCTTTATGCAGTTCCCACAAATGAGCAACATCACAAAGCATCAAAGGCTTGTTTTGAAGGAGCTGCATGAAAACCACCCAAACTGTTACGCTGAACGCACACTTGTGTCATTCAACAACCTCTCAATGGTCGGACACTCACGAAGAGGTCAACAGAATCCGTCGAGCTAGGAGATCAATCAAACGTTAAGCGGCAGAGACACAGATTCTGAGATGAACTCAGAAGACAAGGGCAAAGACAAGGTAGAGACTCAGAGAGCACAGAGAGGACACAAGAGATGCGTAAGATTGTGCAGATCAAGTATGAGGAACTATAGTACATGACAGCGAGGTATTTATACTATGGAATGCGCAGCATGGAATAGTATAGAAGGTGGAGGAAAATACGTGACTAAGTACCTATAAAAAAAAAGTACTTGTGGAGTGGCTGTCCAGAGAAGAAAGAGATCATAGTACTTCGTAGACTGTGAAGTGTGGTCCAAGAAATAGTAATACATGGCGAAAGCAATAGGAATATCCCCATGCTCGAATGCAAGGAGTTTCTAGGGAGAAAAGAAGAATATCACGGTGAAGAAAGGAGATCGTAACACAAACACATTTATAGGCTGCATGCATAGTGAAGCAACACTAATGGGCCTTATGAACTATGATGCACATGAATCACTTCTTACTGCTGTGTCCGACATAAAAAAATTTACTCCAGTGTGTTTCACATTTTCTATCCTAATTTAATGTTTTTAAGCTTTCAATAGGTTACGGATGGTAAAGAGAACCCAATTGCAATTAGTGGAAAGTGCTAACAGGTTGGTGTTGTGACTGGCTTAGTCATAATCTAGAAACACAGTTCAAGAACACTGGGGCACATGGTCTAATATATGCTTGGGACCCACCAATGGTAGGAGTTAGTGAGTCTGTTTTGAAAAAACTTGAGGGAGATTTGTGGTGGAAGGTACATTGTGCTATGCAAAACAAAATCATGCAAGTACACTCTCATCATGTTTCCCACACTGAAGGCAGGGATGCTTTCCTAGTAGCTAATAAAGAAGAAATAGATAAACAAGAACATGATGAAAATTGATATTAGAAGTGTTTAGATTGAAGCTGCCAATCAATATCACACCACCACTTAATGTATAGTATGTCATCTGGATTGATTTATATTCTCTAGGAGCATAAACAGGCCAGATCTACTTTGAGTCCAGCATTAAAATGTAGCATTGCAAAGGTGTTTACATGTGAGATACAATAGATGAGCACATTACACAGAACTTGAGTCAGAATAAATACAAAGATGCAAGCAACCAGGGCCAGCCCAGTATTTTGCAAAGGTTTCATCAGATAGACACACCCAGAGTCTCTAGCGCAGCCTTCAACTCTTTGATTGCATGTTGCCTATCTTCGTAGTCAAGCGCCGAGATGGCGAACTTACAGTGTTTCTGTGCCTTTGAAATGAGTTTTGGCGTCAGCTCGGCTTCTCGTGGAGGTGGATATGCAGGTATGTGCATGGGATCAATCACAGGCGACGACGTGATCGAAGGCACAGGCGGTGCAGAAGCCATAAACGGCAATGCAGGAGATTCGGGCATGAAAGTTGACATGGACTGCGGCACATGTGGCGGCAGGGGGGGGACTACGAACGAAGTGCTACCCAGTCGTGGAGACCCAAACGTTGGGGACCCAACTGGCGAAGGATAGGATGGGATTCCAGTAGGTACGAATCCCGGTGGAAGATCGGACACTCTGGGAGGTGGCGAGGACAAGTCTTGGGCGAGGAATTGTGGAGAGGCAGACAAGTGAGTAGGAAGTGAAGATTCCAGACGTTCGTCAGGAGCGAACTGCATCCTACCTCGATTGAGAGCAGTGTCCTCGACGGGTTCCTCGTCGCTGCCCGCACCTTCCATTTCAGTGCTGACCCACGCTGGCCTGCGCCTGCTGTTCTGCTCGTGCCAGTGGTTCAAATTACCCGACATCCCGCCAGTGCTCTCCACAGCCTCTAGTCCCGGTGATCTAGCCAAGTCGAACCCGGGTGTGGCGGTAGTGCTCCAGCGTCCAGGGCTGAGAGCTTCATTGTCGTGTTTATCCTGTCCGGAGATTACGGGAAGACGGTTTGCGCGGGCGATATCTGCAGGTGAGATAACAGGTGGAGAATGACGCGCAGGGGAGCGAGAGGATGATTTTGTGGGGGGTGATGGCTCTCGAGGTTGGGGTCTTGGTGGCGTCGGAGGTTGCTGCTCCGACGTCAATTGATCCGGAGGAAGAGATGAAGTCGGGTCAGGGTCCAACTGGGACCCTGCAGGGCCAGGAGTTGGGCGTCTGCCCTCGCGCAAGGCCTTTGCAATATCTGCTGCTTTCCATTTGGCATATTTCAACTTGCTCTCTGTCTCTGTCTGTAAATGGCGTTGGTTGGTGTGGTTGGCGGTTCGAAGATGAACATACCGATTCTGGGACGTCAGCTTTTGAGAAGACGCGTAAAATTTCAAAGAAGTTGGCAGCTGCTAGGAACTTTCTTGCTGTGGACCTGTGGCAAGAGATGGGTGAGACGTAGGCACACATGGTGCAGAGTAATAAAGTACTTTGATGCGTGCCCAGCCCTGTCTTCGTCGTCTGCCATTCTGAAGACCCTCAAAGCAAAGTTTTCGACGTAGGCCGCACTCGCGGGTTCGATGTTGATGGCGTCATTTGGGCCTATTTCTTTCTTGAGGCGTTCGAGAGCATCGAGGAGGTTGAGAAGAAGATTGCGGGAACCAGAGTCCTGCGCTTTGAGGGATATGCCAAGCTGGGCCGCATAGTAAGCACCTGGCGCAACAGTCAGGCCGACAGAGAGAGAGCACGAGAGGAAGACATACACCAGTACGCGATGACGGGTTCGCGGTCTACGAGTTCTTCAGCGCGCTGAAGATATGGCGCAATGGACTTGAGACCGGTAGAGAGTGGTGGTAGACCAAGAGACATATTAGCGAATGATTGTTGCTGTACTGAGTTGTTGTACTCGCCTTGTTTATATATGGCTCGACTACATCTACCGCGACAATGACGCTGCAGCGGAGCGGGGCGCGTGGTAGACACAAGGCAAATGCGCTGTGCTGATCCGACAAAGTGTTTGATTTGGTACGCCTGCCTTTTGTTCTTCAAGCACAGGATGGTTCGTCCTCGCCGTCACCGTCCCTTCACGTCGTGGTCTGACCGTAGCAGTGTAGGAAACCCACTTACCGGTCCACGTCCTTGGACTGGATTGAGATGACCACGGATCTCTTTCTTGGCCAACAGTCTGCTTCCAAATGAACCCCTCTAGTAGGCCTTCTCAAGCTGCCCAGGTGCTTCTTGTTCTCGTTACACAGCACCCGCCAGCCTACCGTGCCCACCGATCGTCTTCCAACGGCTGATCGCCCAATGTCAGCGCCTGGAACAGCCTACCGCGAAAATCCTGCACCAAGATCCAGACCGTCCATCCTATTTGTCCCAAACCTATCCACAATTCCTTCCTCTACACTCGTTACGTCCTCAACCACTTCCTCTTTCATATTACCCCCCATCGATCGATCTGGAACGCTCACCAACTCCTCCGATGCCACCGCATCCTTGGACGACCACTGCGCCAGCCTTTCTGATATCGCCAACTCCAACTGGCTCCCAACCCTTCGTTCCATGTCATCCATGCGCGGCCTCCTTCTCGCCGAGATGGGCGACTCGATGGTAGAGCTAGACGTCTATGCGCAGCCCGGTGGCTCAGGGTACCGAGTGGGCCAAAGAATCGATCAAGGTCATCTTACACCTGGTGGAAGCACTGTTCCGACAGTGATAGGGACCGCGTTCGAGATGGGCAAGGAAATTTGGCGCGAAGATGAAGATACAGGTAATCGAAAGGGCACCTGGAGGGACTGGAGAGGCTCAATGAAGGACAAGGGTAGACTTGGAGAAGACCTCGATCTTACCCCTCACGGCGTGGGCTTATCTACGAGCGACACCTTGTTGCAGATCTCTGCTCCTCCCCACAAGAGCACAACCGAACTGCGCATCCTCCTAGGCAACTCCGCTTTTCGCCTGAAACGCAATGCCTCCGTCATCCCACCTGCATCGTTCCATAGAGCAGTCAGCACTGGAGCCCTCCCCCTTGTGGAGAATGACAATCCAGATGTCCTCGCTCTGGAGAAGGCAAAACCACACTCTCGGGTCGAGCTGGATATCGTACTCGAGAGCGAGACTTGCGTCCAAGGTAGCACACTCAAAGGTCACATCACAATCCACGTCCGCAAGAATGTCAACAAGAAGCAAAACCCGATTCTTCTTTCCAAAGCAAAGGTTCGCGTCGTAGGCTACGAAGCAATCCCGTATAGAAACACGCGATGCACATTCTATCAGTGTACGGCCCTCTTACCCCATGTCGCACCAGCTTGGGATTCAGTCTTGGCAAGCCCGCCCGACGAAAATGGATGGGCGGAGGCAAAAGAGGGAATCCACATGCTACCGTTCTCTTTGACGCTGCCTGCAGATGGAACTTGTGGTATCGCAAAGGGCACGCTGAACATCCACTCGGGCGTGGCGCTCAGGTATTTCGCAATGGCCTCGCTTAGACTCAGAGACCCAGAAACTTGTGCAGAATCCGTTGCACATTTTTACCGGTCTTGCGAGATCTGGCCTCGTCTGTCCTTCGCGACGAAGCTTTCGCCCGCACCACGTCCATTGGTGAGCGAAGCTGCAAGGGCCGTGTTCATGGGAGGTAGCGGGAAAGTGAGACTGACCGCGGCGATGCACCGTCTCTATTGGGTCGCTGGACAACGGTGTGTAATCAACTTACGAGTCATCAACGACTCGAAGAAGACGGTCAAGGGTGCATCTATCACCCTTCTAAGAACGACTACTGTATTCAAACCCCTTGGAGGACGAAAGGGAAACACCGATACTGATCCAGACGCGTGCGAGACGGTGACGATGAGAAAGGTAGTCGCAGCAAGTGCGCTTTTGATGGGGCAGAAGTGCACCAAGGGGCATGCAAGCGCAAAAGGATGGTGGACAGGCGTAAGACCCGGGGACACGGCGGATTTTGTGCATCACATTGTTCTCCCGGTGAGCTTATTTTTGGTTGAAGTTGCGTGGAGTGTCCTGATTGATGGATAACAGTCCGATGCGTTGTCTGTACCTCGTGTGAGGTTACTTGAAGTGGAGTACACCCTCAACGTCAATGTTACCACAGGTGCCCTCTCCTCTGATGTTGAAGTCACCCTTCCGATCAGGATCATCAATTTCCTATCTATAGATCCTCCTCCGACACCTGCCATCTCACACCTGCACGGTCGGCTCCGTGCAAAGCCGCAGCTCGGGCGTAGTGATACGTGGTATCGCAAGTCTCGAGGGAATGACGGAGTTGGAGAGACGGTGCCTGGCATGAAGTACTCGAGCACTGATGTGACAGTAGTGGCGCAAGAAGGCAATAGTGGGCCAAGTATGATCCAAATTTCCCAGACTGGAGCCACCACAGCAGATGGGAGTGGAGACTCGTCCATCTATCCTTCCGAGTCGACTGGTACCGTCACTCGGCGTCTGAACGTCACCGCATCTCTGGACGAGATTGATGGTGTCATCGGGACCGATTCGCGGATACACAACTTTGTTACGGATGCTGGGCAATTGACAAGCTCGGGATCGTTTGGGTCCCGACTCGGTCCGCGTGGCCCTCGTGGCCCACGTCTTGCATCATTGTCGGATGCAATTACCCCACTGGCCCCACAGGAGGAGAGTACCCCGCGAAGGCATCTGAGATCGAACACATCACCAAGGGGAAAGAAGGAGGCCGTCCAACCTTTTATTGGGAGGCAGCCAGACATGACACGCTCGTCGTCGATGCTGGTGGCGAGGAGTAGTAGAGACGTGGTCAAGCGGATGGAGGCAAAGACCAGGTCTACATCGGAATTGCTGGTCGCTTTCGCTAGATAAACTTAGGGCATTCTTGGCACAGCGAAACTTGGTAGACCATTGATACAATCCAAGAGTTATCCGGATTACAATAACGAGGAGAATTGATAGCCCCGATGCATTGCGCAGAGGAATTATCTAGTACATTTCCAAACTCATGCCATCGTTGATTTCGTAGTCTCTGAGAGTGATGTGATCCTTGTAGATGGTGTACCTTGGAAGAGGATCGAGAGGACGCCAAGAAGAGAGGGCGGACAGCTCACCATTTCTTTAACTGAATCTTCTTATAATCAGTACCTATCTGCGCAGCGATAAGTCGTTTGAGGTCGCCGACCGTGTCGTCGGGGCTGCACTTTACACGAACTGTCCAACGGTGAGGTCCAGCGCAGAAAGGCAATAATGAAGGCACCTTTTCTACCCAAGCGATCGTTTGCGATAACCTGGACAGAACAGTGAGCAAAAGCAATACCAGCTGCAGACACGCACTTCAATCAACGCCATCGCTGTAGGCTGGGCAGAAGCGTGACATAGTATGACATAGGAATAGTCACATGTGACAAACGCGTGACCACACGCGCTTCAGTAGGGAGCGTGACAAACATCTGAGATTACTCGATGGCACTCGCGACACCAGTCAGAACGGGAACAGCGACGGCGGTGACCGCATATCGCCCATATCCTCAACAGCCTACACAACGCTCAGGACTGAATGTGACGGATGACTACGAACGTGAGCGCCGTTGCAGACGCTCAGTGATGTGCTGACCACCGTTCTAGGATGGTACACTGAGCCCACGGCGAGCAATCGCATGGTACTCTCACTGCGTTCTACAATCCATTCAGAGATTGGATGGGCACTAGACAGACTTCACAGACTCTGCACAAACGATCTGTTCATTTTAAAAACTCTTCCAGGTCTCACTGACGCATTATTTGAATGGCCCGAATGGTATGTTGGGGAAGGTCATCTCGAGTCGGAAGATTTCTCTTTTTTCTCCTTGTCTCCGGACGCAGACAGAAAACGCAGACACGCCATCGAATCCCTCTTCGTGCTTCGTAACTCGGCGACAAACGAACCCAATGCACTCGAGCTCGCCGACTGTCGGAGAACCCAACCCCTCATCTTCAACGCCCTCAAGAACCTCGATCCCGAGTCCGACGCCAACACCGAGTTTATTCTCAACATCATCGAACTCCTGCAATCCATCTCCTTTCGTGTCACTTTCCCCCTTCCGAATTCTCAGGAGAAAAATCCACTACAGACCTTGCTTCAGATCGCAGGACATTCGTCGAATCGCACCCTCATATTATCAGCTCTCACGGCTCTCGGGCAGCTCTTTATGTATCCACCGAACGTATCGCGGCTCGTAGCCGACTCGCCAGCGCTCGATGCTTCGATACGATACATCTTGCTATTCATAGACAAGCCTCTTGTCGAAGCATCTCTCAACTACTTATATGCACACCTTTCACATCCGCCAATGGCAAAGGCATTCCTTCTCCATCCATCCATGCCGAGTACACTGAGGGTTCTCGTAAGCCTTCTACTCACAGAGCAGGTGGAAGAGGTAGTCTCTGTGGATATCACAGGAGCGGTGCGCACCGTGTCTGCCAATACAACATTTACAACGCCAGATCACGACTTGACCGACGAAGAGATGGAACGACTACTCCCTATACCAGAGCCGACGCGGTGTTACGAATGGCATGTCCCCTTGTTTTTTGTTTATTAACGTACTGAACGTGAACTCCAGGATGAAAGCGATGTTTGTCGCAGAACCAGATGGTGAGCTCACGCAGGTCGACTTCTGGAACCTTTACAAGGACGCGTTTACGCCACACATTGAGCATTTCCCCGTCCTCGTTGCGTCGGACGTGATCAAGAACGTCAATGTCGTGTTCCCACAAGCCCAGGCTATGGTTCTCCCCGGTCCACCTCAGCGTTTTGTTGTTCGTGGAGTTAGTCGGAGAAAGGAGACACAGGCAGAGCAGCAATTTAAATGTCAGTGGGACAGATCTCAGTGCAGCACTGCAGCACCCTCCTCAGATCCTGGTGAACTGTGCGATCATCTGATCCAACACGTCAATGATCTTGAAACAAGTCAGCCGTCCTGTCTCTGGTCCACTTGTGCCGCTGCACGGATGCCCAAATCACATTTGAGACTGCACGTTCTCACGCACATACCAAGATCTCAGCCTCCAGCCAGGCATCCAACACAGGATGATAACATCACAGTTTCCGTGGATGATACCTACCCACTTGTGAACCCGACGTTACGCGCGCCGCCGCCGCCACGCTCCGCATCAGTCAAGTTTCCTCGCCCCGTAGCAGACCCACCAACTAGCTCTCTCACAGCATTGTTAATAATCCGCATCCTCTTCCACACTTCGTTCGTTGCAGCCGACTTGGCCCCCAGGCCGGACGGCGAGAGATTTGGCTTTCCCGGAATGGTGGAAGAGGACGAGGGAGAAATTGTGAGAGAGAACTATGTGGGTGAGGTAGAGGGGGAGCGAAAAGGACGCAGAGCGTTCGTGGGGGTCAGAAAAATGATGGAGGGTGTCAGAATGAAGGACGAAACGCTTGCTAGCTGGATCGCAGAGATGGTCGACGCCGGTTTCGACGGACTGTTGCAGTAGGAATGATTTCGTTTTGGGGGGATTGGAGCGCAGCACAAAAATCCACATCATGTGAATGTCTTCGCTTTCTGCTATGCGGTAGCAAGTAAGCATGATTTGGTCGATATCCTCGCGTTAGACTTGAGGCTTTATTAGGCCTCTGCTGATTTTGTAGTACACGATCGATGAGTCTTCAGAGCAGATCGCCATGAAAAAGGCTTCCAGTGCACCCTCATGTTCATTACCTAACTCAGCGAACACCTCACGGATCCTGCGAGAATCAAAGTTGTGAACCATGCAAGAGGAAGTCTTGGACGTACCACGACGTGCTGAGGGATTCTGCAAGCCCACATGGCACGACGACACACGTTGATGGCTCGTCTGCGGTCTGAGGGAATGGTCGATGAGCGCAAAGGATTTTTTTGCGAGATGGTACACACCAGTGACGGCCGAAAGCCTTTAATCGCACCACGCCCACATTTTGGAAGTTCGAGTACATCAACCTCTGTCCATTTCTGGGCTGTGTTCGTTGATTGTAGTGTCCGTTTCTTTTCAGGAAACATACCAAGCGTGACATCGTTGAACGTCTGAAAGAGTGCGCCGGCACATTTTGGATATTTACTGATGAGGTCTACAAGACGGGGTTGCTAGAGGTCTGGGATGTGAGGCAGAAATAACTTGGCGGGGATGACTTACGGATGGGTGAGATTGCATGGTTTGACCAAGTTGGTAGTTGTCACCGACCACATCATCACCAGTAGAGCCCATAAACACCTTGCTTATAGAAGCCAAGTACTCCGTGACACTAATCATGATCATCAAGACATGTCTCTGCACAACGGATGGTCTCTTGCTTTGATGCAAATTTAGGGCGTCACCCAGTGACACCAAGCAGGAGTTCTGGCGTACCGTCTTTACACTTGACCTCGACCTCTGAGCAGGTTCCTAGATGCCCTGCTCAAGGATAAGTGTCTGTATGTGTGGAACAAGGTCGGATGACCCTCGTTACCGAATTGTCTGCTAACCAGTCATGTTTAGTCGATCCTGAGCTCGCTATTCGTAACATGTGCCAGTTTTGCAGCTAGGATGCAATTATCCAACTACTTGTAAGCGAGACGTTGTCGGTCGCGCCGTGGTGCTCACTGGCGAAGAACCTACCACGGCGGGGACCGATGTCAGTTTTGTTCATGAAACCAAAGAGTGTAACGTGGTATTGCTCCCTGCATATAAGCGTCCGACGTGCTTTTACCGGGTACACTTGTAGGATTTCGTTCCACTCTCTCAGGGACGACAATACTTTTGGTACGCTCGCGTTTAACGTCTATTTGGTTCGTTGCGCTGATATGGCTGCTATACAGCATCAAGCCTAAGCCATGGTACATAGGGCCTTTATCCATCGCCGGTGAATGTACGCCAATGGTTTTACTTTTCTATCCGCACCGACTGATCCTGCAGTGCGTCAAATTACAGAAACGGAATGCCATACTCTTGGAGCGACCCTCTTCCTCGCCAATTTTCAGTGGTCAGATGCCACAAAATTCAATTCGCGCCTTCAGCGTCTCAGGGACAGTGGTGACATTGAATAAATGAGAAAGATTTGTTGGGCTGCGAATTTCGCTTGTGATGCCGCTGTCAAGTATGTATGCGTTGAGGACTGTTCCGGAATTGACTCCTGACCATATTACGTGGTACTGGTTTGTCCTAGGGCTTACCAGGAAGTCCCAAATGATCCAAATACCTATATTTGCAAACAGGTTGACCACATCTCTGGGCCAGATCACGCATGAGCCTCGTAATAACTAGGTCCGCTGCGAGAATTGTTCAAGGATCAATCGTTGTATTCGTCCTTTCCGCTTCTCCGACCCTTGATAGCAAACACAACGTACAGACCCAGGCCCAATTGAAGTTAGTGCCTTTCGCTTTTTGAATTTCTTTTTTTCAAACCTCTTACACAAGTACACACGAATACAACGTGCTTTGACGCTGATGAAACGATTACGTCAGGAATCCTGCTTTCCTATCGTTATCCATTGACACACGGAACACCATCAACTTCACCGCAGGCAATAGTATACACATATCTCGCGGTGGATGCTGTTGATAACGTCCGAGAACTCGAGAGTGTTTTGTGAACGGACTGCGCGACCGATAAGGCTCTGTCGCTAGGTGTGTTCTTTTAGACACTGCCTTGTTCATTTGGACGTGTATTTGACTACAGCAACTGCCTTGTTATCTATGCCGTCCTCGATATATCCGTCAGTTAGTCCGCTGCTTCCTTGCTGTGTGCTATGGCTGATCCGGCTACGACGGATGTTGAAAATGTTGTACAAGAGGTGAGGGACGAGAACAATTGAATTGGACACGAGACTGAACGTTTCCGAGATTTCCCGGTTGGTAGATTTTGCGATAACAAAAGCGGATATCATTTTTAGCACCGCGCGACATTCACGTATTTATTGTACGTCATGCGTGTTATCTCTCAAACACGGTCGACAAGGCACGAATGCAATACGACTTGGTCCGGTCGTCACACGTAAGACGGAAATTTTGCAAATGCTGACACCCAGGCAGCACGGACCGGAGGAGTCAGAGTCTGTGACAAGATCGCTCGAGTGGGTGCTTGTCTGTGATCTCGTTCTTACAATGAGCAATGTCCGGAAACGGTGCGCAGGAATCCGTGAAAATTGTTGCGACAAGGATGGCGCTCAGGAATGTTCCGAGGAGGAAGATCTCCGGTGAGTTGAATGAAACGAACATTGTTCACGGGTGTCCATGACCCTGTGGGAGTGCAGAGACCGAGAGAATGCGGTCGGATTTGTCCTCCATGGTTGCGCTGATGGGCTCGGACTGATGCCTTGATGGCAAGTAGGCGAGCAGCTTGGGAGGAAAACGGAGGCTGGGCTTGCAGTATTTGGGAGGGCAGGGGAGCTGTGATGGCATGGGATTACGACGGCATTCCGCTTGGCCTCATTTGGTCCATGACTCTGCATTCCACATTTTCAAGCGTCCTTTCTCTCGCCCAGCTCTAGGAGGAGGACTCTCTGGACGCTAGCATTTGCTTGACTGCACAGCTTAGATAAAAAGGTTAATCGAGTTATAGCTTTCGCGTGGCAGCGCTGATATGCCATAAACGGAAATCGAAAGATTTTTTTTTTTTCGGCTGATAAGTATTATCGACCCCGAGCATGGATGAGACTCGTCCTCCGTCACGCTCACCGTTGTCGGCGACAGCGACGACGGACTGGACACAGCGCGCGCATATAGTCAGCCGAAAGACATGGCCGCGCTGCTCGTCGTCGTCGTCGTGCTCAGACAATACCAAAGTGACAAGAGCCGTTACAAAAGCGTAATCAGGTGGGTGTCGGAACCTGGCTCGGTGAATATCGTCTACCTATATCTCTCCTCTTCGCCGATCTTTTCCTTGTCTTCCTCCTTCCACACCATCCCCGCCCATGGCAGCCCTGCGCTACGCATCTGCTCTCAGGCTCACCCTTGCTGCTGCCCGAAACCATCCCCGCCTCCTCGCGCGGTGCCTCGCAACGGCAAAGGCCCCCGCCACACTCTTCGACTCCCTCGACACCTTCACAGACAGGCATGTAGGTCCAGACGAACGCGAGACCACCTTTATGCTCTCTGAGCTCGGCTACGATTCCTTTGATGCATTCTTGTCCGCCACCGTGCCCTCAACTATCCGTATTCCCGCCGCCGCCATCAGCAATTCTTCCATGCCCGCATTCAGTGAGTCCGAGCTTCACGCCCGCGCAAAGGCCCTCGGAAACAGGAACAGCCGTTTCAAGAGCTACATCGGCATGGGTTACCACAATGCCGTCGTTCCTCCTGTCATTCTCCGCAACGTAGGCATTCACCCTTTTGCCTTCCTCTTGTCGTCCGACACTGTCCCAGGTCATGGAAAATCCCGCGTGGTACACGCCGTACACTCCATACCAGCCAGAGATAGCTCAAGGTTTGGTCTCGCGACCACTTTTCCCTTCCCAGGTCTAATTTTAGTAACAGGCCGTCTCGAGTCACTAGTCAATTACCAGACAATGATCGCCTCTCTGACATCCATGGACATTGCAAACGCTTCACTTTTAGACGAGGCCACCGCCGCAGCTGAAGCCATGGTCTTGGCCTACGTACACTCTGGCCAAAAGCGCACGACCTTCTTCGTTGACAAGGCCGTTCTTCCGCAGACCATCGCCGTCCTTCGTACTCGTGCTAAAGGGTTCGGGATTCGTCTCCGCGTCGGTGACTACCGTATGGCTATTACAGAACCAGAACTGCGTGCTGATCTCGCTGGCGTCCTCCTCCAATATCCCGATGTCAATGGCCAGATTTCTGACTATCGAGAATTCGCAAATCAAGTTCATTCCAGTGGTGCACTCGTCGTTTGCGCCACAGACCTTCTCGCCTTGACATTGCTTACCCCACCTGGTGAATGGGGTGCTGATGTCGTCTTGGGCAACTCGGGACGCTTTGGCGTACCAGCGGGCTACGGAGGTCCTCACGCCGCGTTCTTTGCCGTCACAGACAATCTAAAGAGGAAGATGCCTGGTCGATTAATCGGACGAAGTAAAGATACGATGGGAAACTCGGCCTACAGGCTTGCCCTGCAAAGTCAGTGACTCCAATTTGGGATCGAATAAAAACTGACCAAAAAAACTAGCCCGCGAGCAACACATTCGTCGAGAGAAGGCGACCAGTAACATTTGTACAAGTCAGGCACTCCTCGCAAACATGGCTGCCATGTACGCCATATACCACGGCCCAGTTGGATTGACACGCATTGCGAAGAAAGTCCATCTATTCACTCAGCTTCTCTGCGCCAGCGTCGAACGTCTCGGGTTCAGAGTCGTGAACGGCACCTATTTCGATACGCTGACCATTGATGTTTCTCCTGTCTGCAAGAATGCAGAGGTTGTCCATGCCGCTGCTGCTCTCAAGTTTGTCAACCTTCGGAGGGTGGATAGCGCGCACGTCGGTATCACTCTCGACGAATCCGTCGGGCACGAGGACCTTAAAACACTGGTTAGCATATTTTCCACAGTCGCCTCAGGACCCACAGGTGTTCTTTCCAACGTTTCGGAACCTTCCACTCCGGTCATTCCTTCTTCACTCGTCCGTACCTCCGAATTCCTGCCGCACCCTGTGTTCAACTCGCATCATTCCGAGACCGAAATGCTTCGTTACATTTTCCACCTTGCATCCAAAGACCTGTCACTTGTCCATGCCATGATTCCTCTCGGTAGTTGTACTATGAAGCTAAACAGTACCTCAAGCATGATCCCTCTGACTTGGCCAGAGTTTGGAGGCGTGCATCCCTTTACTCCAGTTGACCAGGTCAAGGGATATAAGCAAATCATAAAGGTATCTGTGAAGCTGTATCTCGTGCTGTGTAAGACTGACGATCTACCAAGGAACTCGAAGCAGACCTGTGTAAGATTACTGGATTCCACTCGTGTTCCGTGCAACCAAATTCCGGTGCTGCTGGCGAATACGCTGGTTTGTCCATTATTCGTGCGTATCATGAGTCGCGCGGTGAGGGTCACCGTGATATATGCTTAATCCCCTTAAGCGCCCATGGCACCAATCCCGCTGTAGGTCGGATACCTGGGCAGAAATTATCGAGCTTACAATATAATTTAGTCCGCTGTTATGGCCGGTTTGAAAGTCGTACCTGTCAAGACACTTGCGGATGGAAACCTTGATCTCGTCGATCTCAAGGGTAAAGCGGAGAAGTACAAGGACAACCTGGCTGCATTCATGGCACGTCCCATTTTCCCACACCACAAGCTACCTAATTAGGCGATCCATAGATCACGTACCCTTCGACGTTTGGTGTCTTTGAAGATGGCGTCGTGGATGCATGCAAGATCATTCACAAGAACGGCGGACAAGTTTACCTGGATGGCGCGAACTTGAATGCTCAAGTTGGTTTGACAAATCCCGCTGTTTGTGGTGGAGATGTGTGCCATCTCAACCTCCATAAGACGTTTGCAATGTAGGCATGCGTTTTCATTTTGTACAGATGAGTCTTACAGTTTCACCAGTCCCCATGGCGGTGGAGGGCCCGGCGTCGGGTAAGTAAATATTCAAACCGCTATTCGTTGTCTTATACAACTTTTAGCCCCATCTGCGTTGCTGAGCATCTTGCTCCATTCCTGCCTTCTCACCCGCTTGTCCAAAGTGGTGGAGACAAGCCGATAAATACAGTCTCTGCCGGACCCTTTGGGAGTGCTTCTATACTTTTGATCTCCTGGGCGTATATCAAGATGCTGGGCGGCAACGGACTCTCTCATTCAACAAACGTTGCACTCCTCAATGCAAACTACATGGCACAGAGACTCGCAGGACATTATACTATCCGGTTCAAGAATACTAATGGACGTGTTGCACACGAACTGTTGATTGATCTCGCGGAGTTTGACAAAACGGCTGGCTTGAAGGTTGCAGACTTCGCCAAGAGGCTTCAAGTGAGTTTCCCGGACTTGTTGTTACTATGGATCTGAATCATATTCCGACGTAGGACTATGGATTTCACCCACCCACCTGCTCGTGGCCCATTTCAACGTGCATGCTCATTGAACCCACTGAGTCCGAGACTCTTCAAGAAATAGATAGGTTAGTACCCACAATATTCGAGGGGTGGCCCGTTGGTCATTGTTTGTTTGTTTCACAAAGATTTTGTGATGCCATGATTCAAATTCGGAAGGAAGTCGGCGATATTGTTTCTGGAAAACATCCCAAGGACAACAATCTACTCAAAAACGCTCCTCATCCGCTATCTGCTATGATTCTGGCTGACAAGGAATGGAACCAGTGCGTCTTGGTGTATTGTTGTCGCTGACGGTGTTGACTGCCTGCTGTAGCCCTTACTCTCGCGAGGAGGCAGTTTACCCTATGCATTGGTTGCGAGAGAAGAAGTTTTGGCCGACGGTCGCGCGTGTCGATGATGGTGGGTACCCAGTGTGTTTGCTGTTGTACTCGACTGATTGATGCGATTAATGAAGCTTTCGGCGACATCAACCTTATTGTGAGTTTATGGGTTTTTGAGACTCGGGTTTTCATGACTAACACGACACTCCAAGTGCGACTGCCCCACAGTGGAAGAGCTAGCATCATTCTGAATATACTCAATTATTTCTCTAGACTCCATCTTAGACACTCCTTATAGGTTACATATTGGGTTCTTCTGGTTCTTGGTCTTATGCGTCATGTTCAACCACACGCGTTGTATACCATTTGCATTGTACCCTCCGTCGCACAGCTGGGCACATGACACTTTGACGATTTACGACTACTCTAGAGTACGATAGATTCATGTCCCTTCTGGCTTTATGACAAACCCTTCGAGATCAGCAGGTAGACTCTCCCAAAGCTCGGGAAGATACCGTTGTAGACGCATTGCAACCTCCTCCTGCTGGTTCGTCCTCGTTGCGAATGTCAGGAGGACCTGAGCCGTCGCCAAATTCGGCTTGACATTCTTCTGGTCCTTCCCCATCTCCAGACAGACCATCTTGACAGCATCATTTAACATCCCAACACGACACATGCACTCAACGTATGCATTCCAATTGCCCTGGTTGAGGGGGAAGGATCGCTCGGAGAGTTTCTTGATCACTTGCTCTGCAAGCGGCCACGCGTTGGAATATCCACACGCATCCAGGATGATCGAGACGCTCGCGTGATCGTACATCTCGCTGACAAGAAGTACTTCCCAGACTCTAACCGCTTCGGCAAAGAGACCAACGCGCTGGTATGCATCCATCAACTGATTCCAAAGAAGAGTATCCGGAGTGATGGATGGGTCGAGTGTGAGATGGTCATGTACTCTGCGGACGGATACAGCAAGCCTGAGGGTCTCTTCCCCAGACGCGTCTTCTGCGAGCTTGGCGAGCCGTCGTAAAAGGGACGCGTAGACGTATGGGGTGATCTCAACTCCTGACCGACGCATGTCTTTGACGATTTCAAAGTAGTGCCAGATGGGCGGAACGGCGAGTTCATGGGCAAAGGAGAGGCGGGACAGGACGTAGAGGATCCACCGGTATCCTTTGACGCCAACATCCTTTGGGTTTTCATTTCCCATCACCCTTTGATATGCTTTGAGAGCGTCGTCATAACTGGACGAAGTGCGCATAGCCATGACGACTAGTGAGGCGACCGCGACATGGCCGTCGAGTTTGATCCCTCTGGCTTCCATATCTGCGAGAAGATCTACGGCGAGTTGAGAATACTTTTGCACGTCGACCGAGTTTGCCATGGCACGAAGAAGAGTCCCGTACATGTATGCGTCGGGTCCTAGTGAACGCTGGCGACCAAACGATCGCGTACCAGTCGTATTGGAAGACGACGGCGGGACGAGATAGAAAAGTTCTCGGTAAAGCTCCAGTGCCTGGCCTATTGGTCGATCATTGTGACCCCGAAAGGCAGAATCACAAAGAGCGGCGACGAGAGGTTGAATAAGAGGTGCGTCCGGCGTCAACCCGCGCAACCTGAACTGGCGATATACTGCATGGGCACCAGCGAGGTTGTCCGCATGGACAGAATTGCTGATCAAAATCGACCATTGCAGTGGACCGGCAGTTATCCCCAAGGCCTCTTCCGCGTACTCCAGATCGGAAACCCGGCAACTGGAGCGCAGCATTATGGTAAGAGTATGCGATGTAACCTTGTATCCGTCCTTCTGAAAATCTTTGCATAGCCTGACCGCAGACGTGATACCACACTTTTCAACCTCGTTCTCTAGACTCTCGTCCCAGTCCGCTTGAATAGCATTAGATTTGACGACACGTTTGCTGAATCGTTTCTGAAACTCCTCCTTCACCTCCGCAGCTTGCTTGGGCTCGTTGAGTTTCATAAAGCCCTCGAAGAGCATGTCTGCGAGGCTGTCATCGTAGCGAAAGGAATAGTTCTCTATTCGGTCGAAAGCGCTGTAAAACTCGCTGACGGAAGCACCCGAGTTGAATAGTGCCTTGAAGAATATCTCAAAGGTATCGTTATTGGGTTTGCGCCCCGAGTGAGCCATTTTCGACATGGCGTGTCGAATGATTTTTGGCTGGCCATTGTCTGCGCAGTAGACAAGGAACGCGTGCCAGTGCTCGAGAAAAGGTCGGACATTTCCTGGTTTTTCGTGCATCTGGCTAAGCCAATTTAGGATGGTCTGGACGTTACCGTTCTTTGTCAAGCCTTGCAAAATGTGGTTGTGAACATCGGCATCGACGCGAAGACCGCAGAGAGGTGTCAATTGGCCCAGTATTCTCTCGATCAAGACCAAGTCTTGTTGTCTGGCAGAGACAGCGAGTGTGCCAAGAACGCGCATAACTTCATCCGCCGACAGCGCAACTTTGTCGGTATTCTCTGGTAGAGTGCCAAGTAAATGGTTGAAATGGGTGTGAATCGCAGCTAGCTTGCTCGACGGGGCGCGTAGTATGTCACCAGAAAAGCTGGTATTAGGAACAGAACGACGAGTCAGCCCCGTATGTGTTGTGTTTAGCCATCTTTTGATATCTGGCGCAACCGCAGCCCGTCGTTTGGTGGGACGAGTGACTGAGCGGTGAATGCTGATGGCGATCCGTTCCAGTTGGAAAGAAGCGCGACTCAAGGACATTCATGCGCCCAAGGATCGCCTACAAACTCAACAAATCCCTAACAGCGCCTTTAGCAAACGAAACGACCTCAGCAAGGACAAGAATACCTTTGAAGTGGTTGGTGATACCGTGGGAAGGATGAGTAGGTGGACACGTTTGCCAAGTTCCTTTACTCTGACCAGATACACCACCATGTCCGAAAAGCTTCAAGAATTCTTGGAGGTTCCCCAGCAATTCGTCAAGGATGGAAACCAGGTTTGTTGTGTTCTTCCGAGTCTGGAGAACAGTTACTCATTGGTCGTGTAGTTCCTGACTCGCTGCACAAAGCCCTCGCAAAAAGGTATTCAACAAATCTTTTCTCTAGGCTAATCACTCGAGTGTTCTTTTCAGAGTTCGTCCAGATTTGTAGAGCCGTAGCAATTGGTTTTGCTGTCATGGGATTCATTGGCTACTTTGTGAAGCTCATTCACATTCCAATGCAAGTATCCTCTCACTTCCTGCTATTTCATCCTGGTCTGAACCATTACTTTCTCAGAAATAACATACTTGTGTACGTACTCTATTGGACTTCATGCTGGGGTATCAGATTAATTCGGTGGTAACAGTGGTGGTGCATAGTCGTCGTCCTGTCCATACGACTGGTGTCATGCCGCCTGCCTCGAGGCATTCCCTTGTACTCCACTCCTTCCCCAATCGACGATGACTGCTATTACCAAAAATTGCCTTTCACCTGGTAGTGCAACGTCGCTGGGCTTGCGTGTCGTGAAGCAATGGGCATGGCAGACACATGCATGCTTCATTTCGCAACTCAAGAAGCTGCAGTCTTCATACCGGTATGGTGTCTCCTGCTATGGTTGTATCCTCGGACAGTTCGATCGTCGTCAACGTGGGATCGGATCTTGAGGCTGCTCTGGCGCTTGGTAGCTCCAGTTCAAATGATGCGCGCTTTTGTTTACGCAGAACACACGTCCAGAAAGATATCACATCCTGTGCGAGAGAACTAAGACCACGAACAGCATATTTCTAACACAACATACCTTCTGTAACCCGATTACAATGAGCGCGCACAACGGGACTGAAATCAAAGTGAGCAACACGAGTACAGTGGTAATAACGGAGCTCACGTGCAGCCGGGAGCATATACGTCACGTCAGTTTGGAGGTCACTCATGAACAATATGGCAGAGCTTCATTCCATTCGTTATGGGCACGTTTTTGGGGCGAGGCAAGACTTACGTGAAAGTGACGCATGAGTAAAGGCAAAAGAGGCCAACCCGGAACCAGAGCGAACGTGACGGTGTTCGATTGGCGAGTGGAAACGACATTCTGATGGTCTTCCATTGTCGGTAGTATTGGAATGTCATGATGCCTGGTATATTTTCATGAACAGAACAGTGCGTGCCTCCACAGGAACATACCTTCCAAAGCGAGGATTATGACCATGACTGCGGCGCAGAAGGACGGGACAACAGCGACACTGCACGTAATGGTGGTCAGCATGGAGCTACCTAACGCACGAGTCAGCTGACGAGTGACCGAGTTGGATGATACAATATAGCCCATTTGAAGAGGCCGAATGCGACTGTGAGATAACGAACTGTTATATCAAGGTTTAATCAATATACACCCAATGAACATGTTGACAAGCACTTACAACCCCAGCGCTCACCGAAAATACGACAAAGACCAGGTATGGCGTGCCAAGCATCTGATACGAGGCGTTAGAATGGAGGGCTCTCACACGGAGCTGCATACCAGAATCAAATACAGCATCCGAGGAACACCGCTAAAGGCTGTGCACTGCAGCGTCGCCCACATCTGCGAGATAGCATATTAGCGACCTCCGAGCACTCTTGGCTGGACTCTTACATGCACTACGACAGCCAACCCAGCAACAACGGCCCTAATAATTGTGCCAAGCTCACAGTCTTCAAAGTCACCAGAGATGCAACATACATTGGAGCTGCTCCTTGAATCATGCTAGCTTGCACCATACACATGTTCGAGTGATGGCTGTCCGCACCTGTCCCAGTATACAGACTGTCCAGTGATGAGTCATCTCGTGCTCACAGATAGTTTTGGCACTCACTACAGACAGTAGATGACTGAGTAGACTGTCCAGGTGATACAAAAATTGACGATGGTCGGGTGCCACACATCCTTCTTGCACATTGAAGCGATTAAAACTGTAATCGGGAGGCCAATCTGACCCCCGCTAATGAGCAGACCAAGATATACGGAGGCCAAATGGTGAAGGTCAGGAGGATACAAGGTGGATACTTCAATTCGTGGTAAGTGCATCTTACGACCAAAGTGATGCGAAATGCATACCAGACATTATATTCCACAAGCGACAGGTGCGAGAGATGACCTGGCACTGTTTCGTCAAAGGCTTGGAGTGTGATCCCTGGCAGTCCAGGAGGAGGGAACGTTGACTGGGGTTATAGTGGTGTGCGTGGAGGTGTCATGGAGAACATAGTCAAGTCCCGGATGTGCCCGTACATAAATGCGGGCCGTACACACTTACTGTGTAACGAGGATCACCCTGATAGGATATATAACCTGTCGCCGCGCAGGACTCACCAGAAGAGCACACAGATCCATATAGATAGTGGGCTTAGAATAGGCATGTACGGCTGCGGGGACTCTGCATTCGGTGTTTCAAGTTTAGATAAATGAGTGATAAGGCGAGGCAAGATAAATGACGAAGCGACATGCGCTGTACAGGATGATTGCTCCTCTCCAACGATCATCGGGCATCAACGAGCAGAAGGGGAAACCGCGATGATGGCGGAGCAAGTTCGACAGCAGGAACGAGGGTATCCACCACAGGCACACCGTATGTCAGTAACCCAGCCATCTTGTCGCCATCTTCGTGAAGAGTAGTTTCACACGCCGTAGGTATATGTGGCAGTAGGGCTGATATCAACATTTGCGTCCTTGAGAGGCATTCCGATGCATTAAGGTCCGGGTCATATTTAGAAGAATCGGTCAACTAAAGAAGGCCGAAATTGTTAGCAAGGCATCTTATACGGAACGGGATGTGACATACACGCAACCGCAATTGGTCAACCGCCTGACGCAACGTTGTGAGTTCTGCATTCTTCCATTTAGTGGTGAGGTGGAGCAAGAGTGAAAGGTCAGTCAGAATCTGGAGGTCTCCGTCACCAATATTCTGTACGAATGCGGCTGAAAACTTGGCAATCATTCGTTGAGATGTGGTCATTAGATACGAGTCGTAATGACTCATTCCCAGGTTATGTATGGAAGAAGAGAGAAGGTATAGAGACCCCATCATCGGCGAGGATGGATATGAATACGTGGACCCTACACTGGTGTTAGCATAGAAGAGATCCAACAGTGAAAAAGTGTTGCACCGTGGGGGGATGTCCGCCACATCGTCGCTTTCTGGACATAATATGATACCGACTTGGAGATGACATGCTCCTCCCAATATGACATAATTCGTTGAAATAGCACGTTCATTTCTTCGCGAAATTCTCCAATATATGGGTTGAATATCTTGCAAATGAATAGCATCGTCAACTCACTGGTTGCCACGGCTTGTTCACACCCGATATTGTTGACAAAGGGGGATAAAGAAAGTTCTTTCGCCGTGTGTGCATAAAATACAAGTTTGCTCATCGCCATGTCGACGTCTTCAGAAAAGATTCAGAGAGACATTTTGTGAAACATGAAACTTACCAGGACTAGCCATAAGTTCTTCAGATGACACCTTGAGTATTGAGGTTACCCTTACACACAATGCCTGTGCTTCTGGACTGTAGGCTGCGATAAGGTGATCGACCAACTCCCTGCAATGGTGAACGCGTGAGGGCTGTAGCAGAAGTACAACCGTTACAACATACTCGCTATTTCCACCATCTCCACCATCTGCAGACATTCTGGTTAGATCCTTCCGCAAGGAAACAGAAACATCTTCCAAGGTTCGCAGGGCTTCCTGTATCTGTGGAGCTCTCCCACAGAGTCGCCCCGTTAACATCT
>JBBPTN010000314.1:9967-22593 GCA_038094075.1 Xerocomus spinulosus | reverse complement strand
AATCATACGCACTTCTTGTGTCCTCTTTGCCCTCTGGAACTCTCTGAGTCTTGCCTTGTCTTTGTCCTCTGAGTTCGTCTCGGAGTCTCTGTCTCTGTCGCTCTGTCTTTGCCTTGGTCTCCTAGCTTGACGGATTCTGTTGACCTCTTCGTGAGAGTCCGACCGTTGAGAGGTTGTTGAACGACACAAGTGTGCGTTCAGCATAACAGGGGCTGGGTAAGCACAGCACACCCAGCTGAGAGTCTATGTACAGAGTGACCCAAATTATCGGCACTGGCAAGGGTTGAACTAGGGTGCTTGGGTAAGCAGTTTCGACCGTGCAAATGGTCTTGTCGGGGGGCTTAACCACTACCCCAACTACACCTGGTTGAGTATGACCAACTACTCTCACCTCTAAGGTGGAGTGCACCAGTAGTAGAGTAGTGACTTGGGTCACTGTGACCCTAGACCACCCTAGTGAGAGTTGCTTAGGGATGGGTAATGGCTAGAAACCATCCAACCACTCAACCAGGGACAGGGGCTCTCCCCCTGTACCAGAATTTGGTATATGTTGGGTACCTGTGCATGTTCGTTTAGTGCAGGCCAAGCTGGTGCTGCCAATAGAGAGGCTGTCTCCTAAGATAGGCTACTCTGTCTCATTATGGGAAACAATAGTACATAGATATCAATCTCACTGGATCACAAGGGCATAGACACCACCTGTCCCCTTCTCTCATGCGAACCAGTGAGACACACGATAGCATTGTGATCTGTGATTGGTTTGGAGTCTTACTTTCAGCATCAAAATGGAGTTTGCAAGTTGATAGACATAGATGCATACGGAAGCGAGTTGGGGTCTGTACCTCTCTCAGTCCTTGCTCAACATCCTGTGCCACAGTGATGGATGAGGGTCAATAGCAGTCTTCGTCGAAAAGCACACTGACCTTTTTGCATGGGAATGCCATGGGAAAGATTGCCCACGATGTCAGTTTCGTTTCCCAGTCTGCTTCTGAGCGTAATCGATCCATTACCACCCGCACACGCACAGATCGAAAATTTGTACACGACGTCAGATACAGGCCGCTTGTTTCGAAATTGCGAGGCCGGCAAGTTGCAGGGATTCGAGTTCGATCGGGGATGCTGCTATTGCACCTTACAGATATCGGCGCGTCGTGCAAACCCCAGTCACCTCCCTGTGGATCTACTTCCATAAACGCCGGATGGAAATCAGGGCGACACCCATGAGATGGCGGTATCAGCTCTAGGTACTGTGAGTACACACCTCGCCGCGCTGGACGATTTCCCAAGTCGCCGTTATCTGCAAAGACAAAAGTGGCATTTTGATGATAAATTGACTGGAAAGCCTCCGAGAGCCTGGATATTCAAGACTTGCCTGTGGGGGTCGTCACATTGGTGTGAACATCGGTGGCTGGCTCGCGTAGTACTAGCGAACGATCGGTGCGGATTCAGTGATATCATGCTGCCCTTTGAGAAAATATATAGGTCAATAGAACTTGGCCAAAAAAATGATAGCCATGCGACTCGAATGACCCGCATGACTTTGCAGAACCTCCACGCCATTGTATGCATCAGGGGTCGTGGTACCATGATACTTTGTTCACCGCTGCCATCTAGAATGACGGTTCCCAGATATATAGGTGTATGACCTGGATCCCAGGAAATTGCACTACAACTGGCTTCCATCAGAACCAGGCATGAGAACTCGGGATCTGTTTCAAAGATACAGCGACCGACGTGACCCCATCCTGTAAAAGGTCAAAGCCGTTCTCCATGGCTATAAAACGAACAGCAACGAGTGGAGCGTTTATCACACTCACACTCACGTATCCTCACCATGGCAAACACAGTACCCACCACCGGAACCTACAGAATCGTCTCTGTTTTGGATAACAAACTCGCCGTCGGTGTTAACTCTGCGCTCTGGATGTCAACCCAGCCTGTTCGTCTTGGACTGCCCAACGCTATTGTGCGTAGTCTCTCGCACCCGTCCAGAATGGAAGACTCACCTCATCGGCTGTAGTGGGATGTCACACAACAGGCTGGCAACCACATCTTCCGACTTGGTATCAAGAACAGGTATCGCAACAGCGGGAAGAACGGCGACAAGGTCGTTGCTACCGAGTTTGTGCAGCAAGATTTGAAATGGCACGTCACCTACAGAGAGTCTCAGGGAGCGTATACGTGAGTGGACGTGCGTCGTATCATCTCCGTGTCGCTAAGCCGTACAGTATCGAACCGGAAGGCGACCTCGAGAGTGCATGGACGATCGTCTCCGAGTCTAACCCTAGTTCCGAGGCAATGAATTCTCTTTTTGTGTGTCGTCTTCCGTTTCTGACTCACATTACAGATTGTAATCGAGAAGATCACATATCTTCCTCCTACTGTCGAACCCCCGTTGGTGTCACCTACCCAACTATTCGAGTTCGTCAAAGTCATTTGATGGATAGACACGAGAAGATTGATACGGCGGTAGATATTTGACTGTTATGCCACGTATGAATGCTACTATAGTATGCTGGATTGTTTAAATGAGCGTATATGCCGCGAGAGTTAAATTTTCAGAATAGATTCGTACTCTCACCGATAGCAAAGGTGAGAGTATGTTTGTTCGACTGCTCTTTCGTCATTGCCTTGTGAGCAATAAGTAAGAGGAAGGGTCTTCGGGCAAGTTATTCGGCACGACTTTGCAGAGTCATCGGCATAGATGCGATACCAAATTGATGAACCCTCGGTGATCACTAGCCAAGTTAGTTTCCTAAAATGCGACTGATAGTTATTGTCACGATTGGACTCAACAAATTTGAAGGACTTGATTTCCAGATAACTTGAATTCTCCTGCTAATTGGGCGTTCGTGACCATTGAACACGTAGGCTCTAGTAATAGTATCAGCTGAAGGTGCTTTTCAAGTTGAGATGGGCGAGCACGGTGTTGCAGTAGAGAGGATAGAGCGTTAAGTAGAGCGCTGCATAAATCATCTTATCCTTGTAGGCTCGGATCTAGGCCACAGAGGGAGGTGACGACACCTATTAAAGCTAGAAAAGAGGCACTTATTGACATGACGGCGAATACTGCAAATAGGGTCGTCCAATGGTGTGGGAACTGGCACGTCTTTGTGAGTCAAGATGGCACTTGTCTGATGGTAGCTGACCATCTTACTAGTAGAGCGTGTTAACGACGCCCTTGCTTTGTGGCACGCGCGCCGTACGGTCTACCCGCAACTCTCTCGCATGGCTCTAGACTATTTGACGATTCCTGGCGAGCACCTGTATGAAGGGCACTGTTTCTACACCTAACCACGATGGTTGTGTAGCGACGTTGTGCAATGTCGAGCGGGTGTTTCGCCGTGCGCGCAGCCTCCTTTCACGTGGACACGCCCATCTTTGTTCCCCGTCGGCGCGTGTGCTGTTGTGCCTTGGTCGTTGGATTGAGCTCGAGGTGGTCGCGTCTGCAGATCTCGAGTACGTGTCCATTGCTTCCCGACGTTGTGGGACAAGAGGTTGAGCTAGCAGAAGGGTGGGATGCAATTGCAAACTAGCATACTATTGGTTAGCACATTTGTTTCGTGTGACTTGGGCTAACCTACATTGTTCTCCTCGATACACCGAGAAACATGATTTGAAGACATACAATTCGGTCTAGTAGTCCGATTAAAACAGCATGATCACCTTCAAGGAGCGGTCTGTAGGACCCCAACCACTACCCCAGGATCCTTATCACTAGACGGCCCATACTCTGTCGAGACTCGAGAGCAACAGCAGACCCGCTTGAAAGCCCGGTGGAATCCCCAGTCTCACCGAGCCATGTGGGGCCATTGCACTCAACACAAACGGCGTGGCGTCTACTGAATGTTCACATCAGCCACGGCTGCGTACGTGAAAAAGGACGTAAAGACGGACCAGTTGGGCACGGATAGATCCATGGCTCGAGCCGGATGTGTGAGGAGCCACATCTCGGCGTTCACAGAGCCGTCTCTGGATCTCAGACAGAGATTCTTACGGTATGCTTCCGTCTCGTCCTTGTCTAGCAGCGAGAGCAGCGAGGATGGGATGCAGAGAAAAGGATCGATGACGAAGTCGCCACGAATCATGTCGTGTTCGTCGCAAGGAGGAGAAAAGTTGGTCGATTGAGATCGGTTTGGAGGTCATCGTTTTCGTTCGAGGTTGCTGTGGCATCTCCTGGAGTGCACGAAAACGGCTCTGTTTCATCCACATCTCCCTCTACGACAATGCCATCCACGTCTTTCAGCCAGTCACTGGCTGTGCTCGTGTCCTTCAACTTTGGATGCATCCATCACCTCGGAAGCCAACTTGGAGGCTGGCAGATCGAAAATGGACAGTGCTCTTGGTTCAGGAGACGAAAGGTTTTTGTTATCATCGATCAGTTCGAGATTGAAAGGGGATGTAGGTGTGTCATCATCGTCATCTCCATCCATTGGATCCCCAAGGTATGATGTATACTTTGAAATTCCCGAGTTTTCGGCCTCGATGATGGTGGCGGCCCAGGTGATGCCACAAGGTAAAACTATACTCAAATAAGCGACACGTCCAGAGTACATACCATAATGCTCTTTGCTCTTTCAGGACGATAGACTCGGGTCAGAGGCGGACCCGTTGAGGTCGCGACTCCGCTTGTGGAGGTGTGCGAGGGGCCGAATTTTTTCCATCATTTCCTATCCGTCGCAGGGATCCGAAGTTGACGACGGACGGTTTCGATGTATGAGCGGGGCTGGGTGGTGGATTTGAATGTCTTCGCCTGCACAAAAGGGAGCGAGTGACGAATCGACCGAAAAGATGGGATGGAAGAATCCTCACTATCCAATCGATCTGGAAATAACTCTCCTGACTTCCTCCATTGATGGATCCTCATCCAAACCCCCTCCTCCAGAGCCCACACTGCTATCGGACCTTCGACGGCGATCCTCCTCATACTGCTCGTAATCTTCAAGGAGTTGCTGACGGATGGACTGTAAAAAGGCAGGACAAAGTTCTCCGTTACGGTGAGGAAGATTAGGCTGCGACCAGCCAGGGTACACCTTCCCACGAGACCGCTTGGTAGCGATCTTTCGCCCCGTGACCTTGTTGTAGACCTCGATGTACCGAGCACACATGATGCAGGAAGGCGTCGACACCCCGATGTACGGTAGGACGTCCTTGAATATGCCCTCGTCCATGGCCATAATTATGGCTAGCTCCGCGTGCACTGTGGGGTCGCGCCGCTCTATCGAGGTAGCCTCTAGATTCTCTTCAAGCCACGTAATGAACGATTCGCGCTCCTTGTCCAGATCTGCAGAAGCATAGACGGTTCCATGCAGGGCGGCGTTCAGAGCCTGTTCTATGGTATGTCTAGATAGGTCGCAGTCGTACGGAGTTGCGGCTGCCGAGTCAAGGAATACAACGGAGAAATTCCCTTGCAAGACATTGCAAAGCCGGCGTGACTGGCTCATAAGAAACAGCCTGTTGGTCGAGATCATAAACGACATGATCGTTGCCGCCCAACGCCGAAGCCGGATAGGTATCTTGTGTTCTAAAAAATGGATTTTCGTCAGAATACATCATCCAGTCAGATGACCCAACGCACCGTCAGCCAACCAATGGTCCGCATTGTCGAGCAATGTAAGCTTCTTTTCATCAAGGTCATCGGGAAGAATATCGTTGTGTGTCCAATACGAATAGATTATTGAAATCAAGGAAATAGCCTCGGGAGGGATTTCATCCATATCATGTACCTTGTTGACGATCTTGATAATCATATCCACATGCCCAAGGAACCCCAGCAACATGGTGCGTTGCTCAGGATAAAAGTGTGTCTGATCCTGCTCAATGTGCTTTCGAATTTCCTCAAGCCATTTTACCTGTTTGAGAACGCGATACTCAAATACGCTGAATGAGTAGTCATGGTTAGCTTTGGAGACCTTGAGGAGGTGGTCCTCCAACTCCTTTGGGATGCGCTTTTTTCGGGAATCACCAGTAGCAGGTGGCTCGTAAGGGACTTTGCGAAGCATCTTGAAGATGGATTCCAAGTGTTGGCGACGGCGCTCGGTCGTCTGTGGATCACGTTGATGGTTGAAAACTACGTACAATGTTGTGTCTAGTACATTTCCATTCTTCTTCAAGCTGGCCATGGTAGCAGCGATGTCTCCTTGTTCATGGAGTGAGATACTAGCGAGTGTATCGAGGAGTGTCTGTAGGCGTCGATCGTCTGGGTCATCAACTCTGTGAATACGGGGAGTAGTACCTGGTGGGAATCGTTCATGCAAGGATTGGTGCTGTTGTTCCTCACTGTGAGTCTTTGCAAGTATCTCTGCATAATATTCTGGGTCTTCTGGAGTGATAGAAGGCATGGTGGTGGATGCTGGTGGAAGATGCTCGCAGATATGGCACCAGTCTGGTGGGGGAAAGTCCGGCTGGCAGTCTGCCGACTTAGGTCGGCAGCACCGGCCGGTTGACCAGTTCAAACTCCACCTGAACAGTGGTTGCCGGCTTCTCGGCAACTGAAACTATGTCGCTCGAGAATTGTCCTATGTCACTCCATTTTTTTCAAAGCACTTTTCTTGACGGGCCGTTATCATCATCTTATACGTCGGTGAAGACACAGTTTGTTTTCTCTTGGCGTAAACCTTGAATCATCCAGCAACCTTCCCATTGGAGGTCTTGGTTGAGTTTGATCTATTTGTTTTCTCAACCTCTTGAAACCAGCTAGCGATAAAGAAACTGGCCGTGTCCATTAGTATGTGCACCCTTTCTCTAACCATTGTGTTTGGTGGGTTTCTCGTAGTGCTTTCAACGTGTGCTTGACTATCTCTTTTAGGAATTGAAGGGGGCCATCAGAACCATACGAAGCAGCATTATTCAGAGATGGCGACCTATTTTGTCAGTTTTGGCTTCCGACCCGACCTTTCATGAAACTGATCACTGTGTAGATACCCGGATGTCCAGAAGAGTAAACTTCCAGGATAATGTATTACTAGCGGACAGCGGTCCAAAGCTGGCGACCCAGATCATATGGGGATAAGTCGAATGGAGCTCTAGTCCAGGTCACCATCGCCTACGCTCAACCGTTACATCGGTGCGCTGCCTGACTTTTCTCCCGGAAAGTCCACTGAGGCGATGAGGACCTGGGGGTCATCTAGCACGGAAATCAGAGGAACACCTATCCCACTCTCACGGATATCAGAGCGCGGTGTAGGCCCAACTCGCGGAGGATCTACCGCCAGAACTTGGCTCGTTTGATGCGGAGATCGGTGTTTCAAGCAGTGGCGTGTTTCGAAACGAATGGTGCCGTAGATTCTGGGTTCTGTACCCACATGCCTCGAGGCTTTCGGGGCTTCCTCGCTTTGCGCTATCAACAGATAATTATAAATCGACCGGTGCCTTGTGAAGATCAAGGCTTGCTAACTGGAGATCATCAAACACCTAAATGAGACAGTGGTAGGTGGGCCCTTCCGCTGTGGAATGTCAACCCCAATGGTGCTGATACGTGCAACATCCAGCGACATCGCCTTGCATGCACACTAACAAAAATCAACGGAACCACTACTTATATGTATATCGATACGATGATCGGATATTTCATCTCCACTTGGAAGCGCAATAGCTCCCAAGGCGTTCTCAGAAGTGTAAACTTCTGACAGGAATTCCAGCCAGTGCTACGTCTGGCGGCCATCACAACGAGGCATGCCTCTTTTGTAGAGGTCGACTGGCGTAATACCCTTTCCATGGTCGGAGTTATTTCTCGATCCATATAAATGAACGCAACCCACACATTCCTCCCCACAGCCGACATAGGACCATGTCTGACGTTACCACTGGAACTTACAGAATCGTCTCTGTTTTGGATGGCGAACCTGCCACCAGTGTCAATTCTTTGCTCTTGATTCAGACCCAGATTGTCCGTCTCAGACTACCTAATGATCTTGTACGTTCGTCTCCCCCATCCTAAAATCATCACTGACTATATCGCTGTAGTGGGATGTCACCCAGCAGGCTGGCTTTCAGACCTATCGGTTTGGTATCAAAGACAGGTATCAGTACTCTGGGAGATACCCTGAGGATCAGGTGGTTGCCACGGAATTCGTCCAGGACGATCTGAGATGGCGCATCAACTATAGAGAGTCCCAGAGCGCATAAGTGGCGTTTTATGATCTCTCTGCACCGTTGAACCATTTTTGTTCAGCATCGCACTGGACACCGACCTCGACAAAGTATGGACGGTCAAATCCGAGGGCGATTCCAATTCCGAGGTCATTTTACCTTTTTGCTGTCCATTGCTGGGGCTCATTAGTATTCGCATTGCAGATTATACTCGATAATATCATTTATCTTCCTCTCAACGTTGAGCCCCCTCTCGTTTCGCCCACCCAATTGTTCAAGTTTATTAGAATCAGTGATGATTGAG
This sequence comes from Xerocomus spinulosus, assembly GCA_038094075.1. NCBI lineage: Eukaryota > Fungi > Basidiomycota > Agaricomycetes > Boletales > Boletaceae > Xerocomus > Xerocomus spinulosus. The sequence continues at coordinate 14,198 of JBBPTN010000314.1, read as the reverse complement.
CAAACAGCTGAGAGTCTTACCATGCGGCGTCGTTTTGTGTATTCATACCATTGACTACGTCGAATCTGAGGCTCGTTGATTGCGCGTATTGGGAGACGCAATCCTTGTCACTCACCACAGGTGCGAGGGAGCGTGAAAACAAGTACATGGCATCGCTGCGCTACTGATGACTACTGGCATAAGTGTGGTTTGTCCAACAGCCTCGCTGTAACACCACCTACGACTCTACAAATAAATGTCTTTGACTATCTCGCAAATGCATCGCGGACCGTAAGCGTGCAATCTCTTCGTCATCAATGGCCTTGGGCTGCTGATTTAAATGCCTTGGTCGAAATGAGTTCCCTCCCGCGGTTCCACATCCACGCTAATCGTTCATGTTGGACACCAAAAACAAGTCGGGCACAGTCAAATGCACTGCATGTATACTCCGACGATCCTTGACGTCCTATCTCAGCAGCAACGACGGAAACACTATAATCCTTGACAAACACCTGTCGAAGAGGGTCACTCAGTCCAGAGAAGAGCACGCACTGACGCTGGAGACTCTAGTTCGTGTTGTATACCAGACTTTGCTAGCGGAGACATGTTGACGGGTAGCGTCACAACTCAGTCGACGCTGTGCAGGTGCACCTACACCTTTCCGCCCGAAACGATTGAATGGGCTCCGGGTCAACTCACGTCATACTAACGATGCTTCCCCTCATTGCGCGCAACGCGAGCGGCGAAGTCGCGGCTATGTGTCGGCCTTTTGAACTTGTACCTGTGCGTGGAGCGGGGTTGATGGAGGCGTTGGAGGCGACGGTGATCACAGGGTCTTGCTATATTGATCATCGTGTTCAGGCGGACATGTGAATATTGCTCAGAAACGTGCCGCATGGGGTCCGATTTTGGTTACCAGTCTGCGCCAGAGTGAGATGGATTTGGTGTTCCATTGTGCATCCGAATGTTGGAAGCGAATTAACCTTGCTTCAAATGTTTTAGTGCCACCCAACGCGTAAACCGGTTGGGTTGTCTTATCCATTCTAAGATGGTCTGTTGATGGAGTGCGTCCCACGAGAACCAGGTGGCGCCATCGGTTCCAAGTGCTGGCGGGTTTTGACACGTTTGTGGGTTTACACGTTACTGGCAATAAACATGGAAGTCTGATATCAATGAACACGACAGAGCAAACCACCTGGACATTCGAACCTACAAGATTACGCTCATCAAACAAGTAAAATGGAATAGCGGCAGATGTTTCTCCATACCGTGGTAGGACATCCGCGCGGGTAAGAAGTTATTTTTTGGTGATAAATAGTGTGACTTGCGGGCCATGACACCATTAATCGGGCCGCGTTCACATTGAGCCGGTCACACATGCAAGCTCCACATCGAATGAGGTATAGCATCCATTCTACGATCCACAATTGTGTAGAGTAAAAATGAGAGTTCCGAAATACAACATGCGCACCTGGATCCGAGCGAATTGCACAGCAACTAGAGACCATCAAAGGAAGGAGAGAGAAATTGCTTTGGGAAATGGGGCGGCGTAACCACATCCTCGATACGGTCCAAGCCCCTCTGGTCATGCTATAAAGCGAACGGCGATTCGTTGAGCCATCCACACACTCAGACCTCCTACAAGAACCAACGTACCAGTGATGACTGCACCTTATCCCTACTATGTCTTCTCCCTTGTGGAGAAATGCCCCTTCGTCGGCGTCAGTTCTGAGCAGACTGACCAACAGCCTGTTCTCCTCGGATACAACAGCGTTGTATGGTGGTTTTCTCTTTCCGTTGAGAACGCGATGCTTACTATCTCGGTGCACTATAGTGGGACTTTACGCTCCTTCCGAAAGAACCCGGCGATCCCAAAGACTATTTTCAATTCGGCATCAAGGACAGATATCTCTACTCCGGGGTGGACAAGGAGATAGTCATCGCTACCAAGAAAGCCGACAAGAATGTGAAATGGCACGCCACTGACAGAGGAAAGGTTAGTGACGCGTAAGTAACCTTCATAAAGTCGTTTCCGCCAAATGCGCTAAGCCGGTTTTGTTATGTGCCAACAGAGTACTTGCCGCTATGTGAGTAGTCCTCGTGATGCCTTCGCTACTAAGCGCACTGAAGAGTTTTTCATTGTATACCACGAGTAGAAAAGCGCATGGCGTGTGAGTGATGCTCATTTTTCTACCAAGTGCGCTGATGGGCTTGTTATGGCGCGCCACTTGCAGAAAACTTCCTAGCTGGGAGTGAGTGGTTAATAAGAACGTTGCTACGAAATACGCTAACCTCGATCTATCTTCCAACACAAACTACAGCCTGCACCAATTCACGTAGGCAGCGTTATGAGATGTATTTGTTTGCCGCTAATTCATTCCGGTTTAGTTTTGAACCAAAAGGCTGCCTTGACAATGCCTGGACCGTTCAAGACGCGTCCAAACCTCACTCTGGGGTAATTGTTTCCCTCCTGGCTCGTGCTGCATCCTACTGAGGCGTGTCGCAGGTTGTGATTAACCCGATCAAAGACGCTTCAAAGATTCCACCCACCCAATTGTTTACGTTTATCCCTCCGAATTGAGAAACCAGAACAGAGATATCAGATAGTTGTCTAAAGTTGCCTTGTATGATGTGCCATCTTGTTCCGTAGTATGTCGAATCAGAGCCTATTGAAGTTCCTGTCAAATGTTATGATGGCGGTGAAGAAAGACTTGCAAATGTCTTATGTAATCATTATTGTATTCCCCTAGTTAGATTTCTTTCATCTACCAATCCCTTGTAGTGTCGATCCGTGTCCAAGTTTCTGTAGAGTCTGCAAGATTTTTGTCTTTGAACATCAAGATTGACGATTGCGACCGTAAGTTGTCACATCTCTTTGCATCGTACGACTACCAGCGTTTCCAAACTTACAACTTGACATCGAAGGCGTTCTTGTGCCATGAGTCAGGCAAATCTTCCAACACCACCAGAACAGCAACCCACGCCCCAACCAGAGCCAAATGTGCAGCTGCCGCAGGATGAAGCCCAAGCCCAAGCCGAGCCTCAGCCTCAGCCTCAGTCTCAACCCCAGTCGCCAGTGCAGTCTCAAATTCCAGCACAATCGCAGTCGCAGTCGCAAATTCAGGTGCCGACGCCACCTGCCGTGCCCGAAAGCAATGTCTCGCTCGTCAATGTTATCACAGCTATCACGACCGTCGTGTGGCCATCACAACTGCACCAGTATTTCAGGACATTCGCGCCAAAGGAAGTGCGCGACGTGATCCTGGCGAGTTTACTGCCGGACGGCCAAGATCCACTGAGTGTGCTGGACATTCAAGCAAATACTCTCGGCATACTGCATATCTTGTGCGTCGTTTATGTCTGCTCTCGTGCGTGTGTTCACGTGTGTGGTAGGGCTGCTCGGATGCATACGACGGGCGCGCCGAATGTACCATTTGAATATGTTGTCGAATTTTGCAAAACGTTTGTGCCTGAGCAGGCGCGGTATGCTCCTGAAAAAGGTGAGTCTGTCCCAAGTCTCATTCTTTTTGCTAGCTACCACCGTGTCTCACGTCATGTTCTTGTCAAGTTACGCTCGTCGCAAGTGGCATGTTGTTACTCGCCGAAACAACGGGAAACGTGAGCCGTATTTGGCTAGGAGCGAACACGACATCGCTGATGTGGATCCACAGCTTGCGCTCTCCATTCAACCCCTGTATGATTTACTCACTAGATATTCGCCTTCTCTTTCTCATTTGACAACTATCCATCCAATTTTTCTCAAGGTACGCGTCCTTGCCTTTTTGTTCCAAATTCTTGCTCTAAAATGGCATGGAACAGATATGTGTGGCGACGCGACATTTTGCCGCGGCACTTCCCGTTCTCGCGCATCCAATCACGACAATAGACACTTTTGTTTCAGACTTGCACTACAATGACAACTTGGTGTATCATTACGCGGGGGGCATGGTATACGCTGCGCTCAAACGCTGGGCTGAAGCACAAGTGTTTTTCGAGATTTGTGCTAGTAGTCCAGGCTCTTCGGCTGCGGCAATCCAAATGGAAGCATTCAAAAAGCTAGTGCTCGTGCAACTCATTTACCAGGGCAAGGTAAATCTTGTCTTTTACCGAACAAGTACTTTTACCGCTAATGTGATTCGCGATAGACGACGTCACCACCAAAGTACATCCATCCTGTGTTACCTCGGCTTCTCAAAGGGACTCCCTATTCGGCATTTGTAAACGCATACCCGGATCGGAGAGAGGAATTACG
>JBBPTN010000313.1:0-22626 GCA_038094075.1 Xerocomus spinulosus | reverse complement strand
GGAGATGCTGTGTTCGCAGCATGATCAGTGCTACCCGAGCCCTGACCGGAACAGCGCGCACAGCACCATGTGTCTGTGTCGTCCATGTCAGGAACGGCCCATGTGAAGACAGTCCCATCCCCACACCTAGACGTCAGAACAGACAGACCGCCAGAGAATCGAATGAGGTCTACGTTGTAGACTGTGACTTGATCGCTGCGAAGAATGTCGTGCGAGGACAACATTGATGGACACCAAAGGCAAACCGATCCGTCTTCCCGTCCAATGGCAACCTGTGCTCCGCTGGTTGTAATCCTACACGCGAGTGCTGTAGCCATTGAAGTAGACCCTTCAAACGCGGCCATGCGTTCCCCACTAGCATGGTCCCACATGAGAATGACGCCTGATTCGTAGCCGCCTATTAGCGACGGTGCGTTGTCACAGAAAATAAGCACGTTGACGAGCGTGCCATCACCGGACACACTCAGACTCGTCCGGTCCCCTCCCTTTACTTCAAACACCTCTACCTCGCCAGACTCATAGCAGCATGCAAACCATGCACCATCGGTAGATGAGGCGAAAGAGTGCACTTTCTTCAGTCCGGCGAACTGGGCATACCGATCACCTATTATAGCACTAAAGACTTGCACCGTATTCTTATCGTCTCGGAGGAAACTCGGTGAGATGCAGAAAAAGGCGCGGCCGTTTTCAGAGAAACTGAACTGGTAGTCGCTACGGTTGCGCATAAAAGCAAACAACCCCGTATCGATCTTCTTGAGAACGCGAGAGTCTCCGCCGACCAAGTACCAGTCCTGGTTACTCTTGATGATGAATCGTGTGCCGATGGGTGAGGGGATGATCTTTTCTATCGTATGCACTGGGTATAATTTGGTCATATTTTCGAGTTCGTCCCATGTCCGTGTTGGGACACTGAGATCGATGATCTGTAGTGAACCAAGGGTGTCCATACTGGCAGCCCAGTTGCCATCGGAGGACATTGCAGTTGAAGTCACCATACGAGGGACAATCACAGGAGTGCTACTTTTTGCGCTTGGCAGTGTCCCGGTATAAATGAAGCCTAGGTGCGAAAATGCGAACGACGACGACCGGGTAGCGAAAGAAGCTGATATTCTATGTGGGGCCGAGTCACCGTATTGTTGGGAGTGAAGGGATCGGAGTAACTTGTCTGGAGCTTCCCATCCATGAAATTTGGTTACCAATGTAGGGAAATACTTGAACAACATTTTAACGCATTCCGTCGACGCCCAGACCGTTTCGCATTTGTTATGGGAAGCGATGCTCCAAGATGCGATCATATCGTTATAGACTGTAGCGAGGCGCTTGTCATCGTCGAAAAAGTGGATGGATAGTACTCCAGTGGAGTGGTGATCGAGTGGTGATCGGAAAGCGTCCGCGTGCATTTCCCAGAACCGGTATCCCATAACTTGACGGTTTTATCTTCCGATCCAGATGCGAGGAGTCGCCCGTCTTTAGACACGGCAATGCAATTCACTGGCTTTTGGTGTCCCACCATTTGCCGGGCCATTTTACCGTTCGACGTATCCCAAATGATGACCAATTTGTCTTCCGATCCAGAGAACAATCGTTGTGAGTCGCTAGAGAACACCAATGATGTCACTGGTCCTTCGTGTGTAGCAAACCGATATAAAGCATTTCCAGTCTCCATAGACCAAATCTGGATGGCAGGGTCTCGTGAACCAGATGCCAACAACACGCTGCTGGGCGAGAAGTCGATGCATGTGACCTGTTCTGCATGGCAACCTTCATGCTCTAGATGTTCCCTGCCGACCTTTGGGTCCCAGACGACGACCGTACCATCCTCAAACGCGGCGGCCAAAAAGGCGTCGGAAGGGGAGAAACAGACTCGGAGTGATGTAGACGAACGATCTCCGAGATTCGCGATCAACCCTCCAGTGATTGTATTCCAAATCTGGACACCGTGTCCCTCGCTAGCTGTAGCGATCGACTCGCCATTTTGGGAAAAGGTGACCGAGTGGACGGGAGTATGCAGATCGATACTTCTCCGCAGGGCAAACCAAGTTTGAGGCATGACCGGTTCGGAAGTAAACGTCTCAAATGATTGGTGTTGGAAGGTTTTGTAGATAGAGTTGTCCCTAGGAATGAACGAGAGTGCTGTAACGTAGACGTGCAGCGCGCATTGAGAGATGCAGTCCATGAAGAGTACTACGAGGCGCTCTGCGTCCTCGAGCAATGTTAACACGTTTAGCGGAATTTCTTGTAATGTCTATTGGCCATCATTAGTTCACGTTGAAATGGAAATGTGAATGAACAAACCTTTAGCCAGCGAACCGCATCGCGCAACATGACCACAGCACTCTCAAGCTCACCAAGTAAACTGAGTGCTTCTATCCAACACAGCAACACCGTGGTGCTGAACCGATGCAGCGACCTCAACAGTTCCCTATCCGCAACTCCACCGGGAAGCTGCGCAAGATGACGGGACCAAAACCGACAAGCATACAGAAGAGCATCAGCGAGATCTGGAACCTCAGAGTTTGCCTGGGCAGGGTCTTCGATGCTACACATGTCACATTCCAGCGAATTTGACATGGTCTCGAAACACAGCTGAGCCATGAGCTTATGATAGTCGGCGGGGTTGATCGCATAGTTATGCGATCGGCGTGAATCAATCAAGAAATCACGGAAGGAGGCATGATAGAACTGAATGGGCTCCTCTTCATCTTCCGATTTGAGAACGGAGACAAGGGCCCGAACAACTACCCAGCATCCACGTCAGGTCGCTGAAGTAGCTTTTGTAGACACATGGAAGACATGGGAATCGCCGTGCAATAAACAATCCCGAGGAAGAGCCGTGTAATATTGGGATCAGGAAAGGCAGAAATTGCATCCCGATACAGGGAGTCGAGTTCGGAATAAACGGTCCCAGTAAATCCGTTGTCCTGCAGAATGATTTCCAGACGTTCGACGGGATGGTACTTTTCGTGCCCAATGAATTTGGCAACCGAGTCGGCAAAGATGAACAGTCCTGCAGCTTTATGAACAATGAGTTCGAGGTCTTCTGGCGAGGGCCATGGACGAGGAAGGTGGCCCATGACCTGAATGTGTCGTTCATGTGCATTCTCTAGAGAACTGCGTAGGAATAGCCGAATGTCAGCATCCGCATTGAACGAATGAATATCGATGGAAAGCATGATAGAGGATATTTCGGGCCGATGGAAGCAGGACTGAATCCAAGGCTCGCGTCTGCTCGTCATCAACAATCGTAATGGGAGGGATGTCTTCTTGGGGAGAAGGGCAACGAGTTTAATGAGCTCCGAAACAAGGCTGTCATCGTCACACTCGTCAAGCGCACCCAGAACGATGAGAATTGGTTTATCAGGTGTTTCTTCCACAGTCGACAAGGGCTGAACCAAAAGTTTCTGCATCTGTTCTAAGAGAACCATTTTCGGGATCGTATGATCTTTCTCCAGTGCCGCAAGAATGTCGGATTGAATAGACGGGAAGAATGAAAGTAGTTGAATGCTCAACGTAGGGACGACATATTGTGTGGACCGCCGATGAAGGTCGTGGCGCGAAAAAAAGAAGCTGGCAGCCAGCCGGTCTTGACCCGCGTATTTTTCTGCTATCGTCTGTGACACAGCCGACTTGCCCAAGCCGGGCCCACCATTTAACCAGCATATAGGTCTCTCGTTTGGTCCGTCTACCCATGAGGATAAGCGAGCGAGCAACTCTATACGTGTGCCTTCGCTGCACTTTGGCGCCGGATAGCGCTGGGATGAATTGTACGCCGCACTCGGTGCGCTCATTTTTCGAAGCGCCTCAATGGGACCTACATAGAACGACAGTGTTAGTGTGTATTATTACCAAGACGGATTGAGATTCCTCACTGGCACACTGAGTATCCTGGACAATCTGTTGTTTGATGTTATCGGCCGTTTCATTCTCTTGTACCGCGGATTCTTGTGAGATGAGACGCTCGCCTCTCTCAATAGAGTCGCTAAAGGGAAAGACACTAATATGGGATGCGTTGTTGGTCGCTCCCGAGTTTGGATATCGACGGTTCGGGCGCTTTGCACCTTGCACCTTGGGCCAGGAGTACTGAAGCTGGACGTACTGGTTGGACTTGGACGTCATAGTAACAGTAAGAGGCAAGTATCCTTTTCCCACGGAACATGCGCATGGACTAGAATCCAGCATTTCAGGTACTGGAACGGATCATGAAATGGCAGCTCTATTCATGAGACGTATAAGTCTTGAAGCAAAAGCCCACATCGATCGCATTATCGTACAAAAAACCTACGTCGGACAAATTTTGGAACGCATCAAAATTTGAAGTACTTCCGCCACGTCGAACCTCGGTGGTGATACAAAGTTGGACCAAAATGTGCCTGGCAGGAGGAAGGAATATTTCTGTGAGTGAACCTGGGTAAGGGAAGACACGCAACGTACATCAAGCGAAGGACTTAAATTCCGATGTGCACAAACACAATTCTCTTCTCCAAAGACACCTCGTTTGCGGTCACCAAAGCGGCCGTGTTCAGTGCCTCTGCCGCATGCTCGAATCCCACGTCCGGGTACCTGAACATCTCCTGGTAAAACCGAGTGACCACCTGGTGCGCAACTGAATCGTCCACCTTCCACAGGGTCCCGACAACCCCATTGAACCCCGCAAACTGCATTCCAGCAGCGAGATGGAGCACCTCGTCAGGCGTGGTCGCATCTCCAACTGCGGTATGGCACGCAGACAGGAACGCAAATTCGGAATGTGTGAATCGTTCCTGAATGATGCGCATGAGGGTGAGTTTTCCGTCTCCCATTGCGAACCAGGAATCAAACGGCTTCTCTGGGTGTTGTGCGCCATGGCAAGCGGCGTGGATCCAGTGGTGGTCACGGAAAGCCTGCACAGAGCCCTCGATCGAGGCTGCAGCGCCAGTCACGGTCTCGAATTTCACGTGGGGGGGCATGCCCGTCTCGTTGCGGATCCTTTGTATTTCGTGGTCTACCTCCGGGAGTGCGCCCAGTTTCATGTCAGCGCCTGGATTCACCTGACCAACCGCCGCAAACGAAATCATATTCGACATTCCAGATGCATTGCGGGCCTTCCTCTGCGAACGAAGACGGTCACGCGCACGAAGGAGTGTCGAGAGAGAAGGAGCGTATGATGAAATGTAGATGTCCATGAGATTTTTCTTCAGCTTCCGATGTGGACCTGCTGCGTGGAACGGGAGTATGGTAAACTTTGACGTCGGGCACCACCAGATGCGCGAGCCTGAGGGCAGTTGTACTTCGTTTTGGAGAACATGAACAATTCGCTCCACCACAGATGCCCACAAGTTGCGCAACCCCTCTTTCACGTACAGCTCTCTGTGAGTTCCATATGCCTGCGAGTCCTGAGTCAATTCCGATAGCTGAGAGGAGAGTTGAATGACATCGTCAAGTGAGCAACGTAGGGGAATGTGAATAGGTGTGCCAGCACAGAGGACAATGAGAGCGTCGCAGCCATATTCACTTGCATTGACGATGATGACTGGTCCACCCTCGGCAGCCCGTCGAAGGTCGTCGAAATGAGGGGGTAAGAGAAAGCGTGAGAATCCATCGAGGCGACGAATGCTGTCCACAACCGACTGCCATTTCTCCTGGACCTCCCAGTATGGATCCGAATCTTGACCTCCACTGTGCTGAGCGTAGTTCCTGAGATCTTCGCTGAGTCGTGTGAATTTCCTCCCCAGCTCGCGCTCCCGATTACCCAGACTTTGCAAAGCAGAAGTAGAGGCGTCAAAACGTGAAAGTTGATTCCACAAGATTCCTCGCCCTCGTTCTAGCAGTTCCACAGCCATTTGGAATTCAGTGTGCCTCACAGCACATGAGAATGCATCATTGGCTATATCAGCCACCTTTGCCTGCATTGTCTCATGTCTGGAGTCTAGTGAAGAGTTGAGCAAAGTGAAGTGATCCAATGTGTTGAGGGATGTTTGGTATGCTTCCAAGGCTGAGGGATGATTGTACCTTTCAGCATCCTTCACCCAAGACTGTGTTGCATCCCACAAGTGTAGTGTGGCTACTAGACAACACCTCTTCAGTAGCTTATAGGTATCAAAGGCTTCATCCAATTGAGGAATCTCTTCATCAGAAAGAAGGGAGTTTTCAGAGGAGTTGAATAAAAGGAGAGTGGTTTTAGCTAGTCAAGCAGCAATGAATGCAAAATAACTGTGTGGATGAGCTTGGTAGGTGTTCAATGCCTGCTTGAATAGCTTGATTGCCCAGACCAAGTCTGAGTGATTTTTTATAGCATCATAGCGTGTTTGAAGTGAGACTGCAAGGTTCTGAAGAGAAAGCCCATGAAATGGATGGCCTGGTGGACAGAGCTGAAGAGATTTTTCTTTGAGATCAATATCCTTGTTTAGATCAGCTAAATCATCCAGTATTTTGTAGCGAGTGTTCAAAGACACTGCAAGGTTGTTCAAAGCTGTACCATGGTCTGGATGACCTACAGAGCAAAGTGCAAGCCTCTCTTCTTCCATTTTTATTGCCTTATTCAGGTCTGATATGTCCTTTGATAGATTGTAGGAATTCCAGAATGATTCTCCAAGTCCTCCAAGCATTTCAGAATACATTGGATGGTCTGATGAACATAAACCAAGCCACATCTGTTGCATTCCTATAAGCCTGTGTAGGTCCTCCTTGTTTTTTTGAATATAATAATGTCTTCCCAAGGACATTGTAAGTTCTCCAAGAGCTTCAGTATGTTCTGGATGGCCCAATGGATATAGATCAAGCCTAGCCTGTTGGATTTGAATGGCTCTATTGAGGTATGCAACCTTTCCCTCCTGATCAAAACAGATTTGGTAGGAAACTGCAAGATCATTCAAGATCCTGGTATGGTCCACATGGCCCAAAGGACAAAGATCCAATCTTGCCAGATCTACTTCAAGCTTTGTGGAAACACAAGGCACATTCTTGTTTTGACATCCAAAGGTGAATAGTTTGTATGAGTAACTACTTAGTTCTGATAGGCAAGCATGCTTATCAGCAATGATCTGAAGTATACATTCAGTTACATATAAACTGAACTTCAAAAATATTTACCAGCACATCACTTGCCCTACATGTAATAGACAAGATTGCAGGTTCACCTGAAAGTCCATGCAAATTGCCTAGTAAACTATTAGGGGATGAGTATGAGAGATTAAGATGATGCCTACATTTCCATGTATTACCAGACTCTAACAAGCTTGTTACATCTGTAACCACTTCATCACCCAATGGTTGTTTTGCCCAGGTGGGAGTAAGCTCCTCTGGTAAGATATATACAGCAACCCTAAGATTAGAAGAGGGGGATGCTGTGCTATAAAAGGCAAGAATGAAGAGCAGAATCTTGATGTTAAAAGTAATGCTTACAAGAGAAAGGGATGGTTCCACATTACTATCTGATTATTATCTGATAGTTCACCAGAACATGTAGTTTTAGAGATGTTGTCAACAGAAACAGTAACCCGAATGTCATGTAACTCATGTTTAGTAAGGTTGGACAATAGGGTCAATTGTCCAACTAAAATCAAGGTGAACGTATGCGAATGCGTCGATCGATTTGAACTTACCTGTAATTTGAAATGTAATGTCATCAGAGTTCTCATAACCCATTGATGGTATCTTGGAAAATTGGGTAGAGAAGACAGCAAGAAGTCTAGCACCAAAGCAGTCAGAGAGGTGATCAACGATTATGTGAAACTCGCATGGGTCACTTTGGTTAGCTGCGAGAGATCGAACGACAGGTTAAGAACCAGGTGGCGAGTTGTGTGGCCAGGTGGAAGAAGACAGGGAATGAATTATCTTTGAAGGCGATATTCGAAAGAACAAGTGAAACGCTATACAAGAGAATCCAAAAAGTCAACAAGGAACGAGATCAATTGGGATGGCGGGCCAGAGGGATTGGCGGGATACCTGAAGGACGAAATGCAGGCAATGCTGAACGGGAAGACAACAGGAGATTAATAGAGGACGGGGAGATTTAGTAGAGGAATGACAAACAAACTAACGACGAAAACGGGATCGACGATAAGCATAAGATAACACTGCGTACTCACGCTGGACAGAATGCTGAACTATACTTGTGTTGATCACACTCCTGAGAACAGTAAGGATACAGGGACGGTATTGGCGGCGATGAGCTTTCAAGGAAACGAGGCGAGGCTCAAGATGATGTAGCAAGGTGAAGACTCGCGAATCGATAAGGGTATGGCTGTGCAAGCGGCGAAGAGAATGTACCCGGACAAATCAACTCATTATTCAACGCCACCGTACTCTCAAAACCTATCTTGTAGACGTTTGCTGCGAATGCTCCCCGGATGTCTCTTGTGGCAAGGCTGATTTCCGATGTCGACTCGCTTAGCTAAGCTTTCGTATGATACAGGCTGAATCTAAATCAAAGCACAGATATTCCCTTGTGCTTATTACTACTCGCGTAGTCAGCTTCTAACGTGTTCTGGAACACTAACATGGCTCGTTCCAGCCACATTAACACCATCCCACCCACTCGAACCAACCAAACTTCCTTCGGACCGTGTCGTTGAGATGGTCGTGCCTGAAGTAACTGCCTTCATCAGCGCTGGCTCTGGGCGTGGCGGAAGTGGCATGGGCTTCGTATGCCAATCCCCACAGATGGGAGCGAGGTCAACATATTCCTCCTTCACTTCAAAAAGGGGGAAACTCACCGGGAAGTATGGGGGCGGTGGGGGACTCGGCTCCCACTCGCCCGTGACACCTACAACTTCGATTTTTTGAGGTGGTTCGAAAGAGCTTATGCTCGTCTGTGTCTGTGTCCGTGGTCGTACTCGCATTCGATGTGCTGCCTGGCCGGGTTGTCTTTCGACAGCGATTCGACGGACGCAGCACTCGGTCCAACAGCAACATAGGATCGCTAGGGCGAAAATAGTTGCTACATGGTAGACAATTTATGGTATGAATCAAACCAAAAAAAGGAATGCATGTGACGAACCTAGGGCGATTCCAAAGTATTCATAATCAGTGCGGGTGGGAGTACGGTTGAGCGATTCGGTTGGAGTCGGGACTGTCTCTAGGGTAGGAGATTGTGCATGGACGCTTTGTGATACCACAATGAGGGCGAGGAGGGCTAGTGGAGATGGAGGTTGCATGCTGTAACCTTACCCCTATTTACCTCGGCGACTAGATATCTTACTAATCGATTGGATATGTCCGCTACTCAACCAAACGGAGTCGATCCTGGAAGTAGATGGGCGGATGCGTTGCACTTGAGGGACTAGAGACTGGCCACCGACATTTCTTTTCCGGTTGATAAAGAGTATGCCGTCTGTTATAGCCCATCATCGCGTATCTAGTACGCACCGAGGTGGAGATCGACTCTCGAGAGTGCCGGCTTGTTTCGCTTCTCCCACACCACACTAGAGTAGGGGCTCGGGAGATTTCACAGACCGATGTGATAAAACTTTATCCCATGTCGCTTTTCCCCTTTGCCCTTCAATTTAAACACCTACATCACTTGCCGTCCCAGGTACACACGCACGTCGTCCTTGAGCTGAATGATTTTCAGATAGAATGGAATACTCATCCTTGGGCCCTTAACACTCTCTTCGTAAATATCACCGTACATTGACCTGCACATTTCAATCTGTTTTACATTTCAATCATTTACAAGAGTACACTTACCTATCATACGAATAAGCTGAAAAGTCCAGTGTTGGCTGGGACTTTGAGTGATGGTCCTACACAAAGAGTAGTAGAGTAGTAACACTACTTACGTCATCTTGTCTCTCGTATGTTGCGGACGACCAGCGCACTTTTGCAGAGGCAGACCCTCTCACGTCTACCACTCAGACTACGACATGGTCGCGCCATCGTTACTGCTGCTCATCTGAACAACTCTCAATCTCGTGTTGGGCACGGAATCGGAGGTCGCCTGTCAGCTGTACGCGGTTATGCCACTCAGCAGCCTCCTGGAGGTATGGGCGGGGCTGGTGGTATCCCAAACTTTCTATTCCAACAACCCCGTCAAAAAGGCGAGACATTGAAGGAATACGTGAGTCTGCAAGACACCAAACACGTCTCTATATTGTTGATATCCTTCCAAGAGCGTGGACCTTACAGAAATGGCGCGTAACGGGAAGTTGGATCCTACTATAGGGCGAGACGAAGGCGCGTACCGGTCCTTTTTGTGCAACTTTCGCTCATTTGCATTCTAGAGATTCGTCGGACAATCCAAAGTGAGCTATTCTGACAGCCTGATATTGGACGCTTGACTCATGTACAAGTTCTTTCTCGGAGAACAAAGTCGAATCCGGTCGTGCGTGCAATATCACTTTTGCTCTGTATACCATCCAGTAAACCCACTTAAACAGCTTATTGGACCTCCTGGAGTTGGAAAGACAGCGATTTTGGAGGGCCTTGCGAATCGAATAGTAGCCAAGGAAGTGCCAGAGGTACATCCATCGTTGACTCCTTCTCGCGCCCGTTGTGCTGATATGCATTCCAAGTCGCTCCAAGACAAGCGAGTGCTATCCTTGGACCTTTCCGCTATCATGGCAGGCTCTGGCATTCGCGGTCAGTTTGAGGAAAAGTTCAAGGCACTCATTCGAGATATTGAAGACGAGGTAAGTGTCTCATTTGGACTCTTTCTGAATGAGCCATGACTCGCGTGGCTAGGCTGGTGGTATCATTTGCTTCATCGACGAAGTTCGTGAGTATGATCCGTGTATGCGTTGTCGTCATGTCACAACGGCTGTCAGATACATTGTTCAATCTCGGGAAGGCGGAAGGTAGCATAGATGCAGGGCAGATGATTAAACCTGCCCTTGCTCGTGGTTTGCAACTTGTAGGGGCAACGACACGCAAGTTCATTCGACGTCTGGCTTGATCTTGTCTAACTACGTTGGCCAGCGGACGAGTATAGGAAAACGATCGGAAAGGACGCGGCTCTTGAACGGAGATTCCAACCTGTACAAATCCAGGAACCAACGGTGGAAGCTACCATCTCCATCCTCCGCGGGTTGAAATCGAAATATGAAGTGCATCATGGTGTTGAAATTGCAGACAGCGCGCTCGTCACTGGTAGGTTTTGGTCCGCTACGATGTCTTTTCGCTACGATTCCTTTTAGCTGCGGTATATGGGGCGCGCTACATATCCGACCGATACCTTCCGGACAAGGCAATCGACCTCGTAGATGAAGCTGCATCCGCTCTCCGGCTTGCTCAAGAATCGAAGCCTGATGAACTTGAGGCTCTCGATCGAGAGATTGTAACATTGCAAATCGAATTGGAAAGTCTCAAGAATGAAGTTGATGTCTTCAGCGTCGAAAGAAGGACGAAACTTGAAAGGGATCTTCGTTCAAAGCGGGAAGAGGCACAGGAATTAACTGCAATATGGCAAAATGGTATCATCTTTATGTATACTGGTTCATTGGCATCAGCTAAGAGCAATACATTAGAGCGGGCTCGACTCGATCGTATCAAGGACCTGAAGAAGCGCCTTGAAGAAGCCAAGCATGAGCTCGAGGTTGCACAACGACAAGGCCAATACGAGAGGGCTTCCCAGCTTCGTTTTGGCATCATTCCAGACCTGGAACGACAACTTCCGAAGGATGGCGAGCTAAAGGAAGAAAACGCAGAAAGTCCCCTTGCAATGCTCCACGACAGAGTGACAAGCAACGATATCTCTCGAGTGGTTGCCAAGGCCACTGGGATTCCCGTCCAAAACCTTCTTCGAGGAGAGCGTGAAAAGTTGGTCCACGTCAGTTGTGACTCTTCATTCCACTCCTTCTGGTGACGTATGACGGGGTTTAGATGGAAGATGCAATCAAGCAACGTGTTGTTGGGCAGGATCATGTTGTGTCCGCCATTAGTGATGCTGTTCGAATCTCGCGTGCCGGTTTGCAGGCACCGAATCGACCGGTGGCTTCATTCTTGTTCCTTGGCCCTACTGGGGTCGGCAAGGTTTGTCCCTTTCATGGATTCCTGTCGAGTGTACTGACGACCAGAGTCTTAGACTGAGTTGTCGAAAGCGCTTGCGGCATTCTTGTTCAATGACGAGCAACGAGGACTGTAGGTTCATCGTTTTGAGCTGGTAGTGTCTGATACCAACCTTTCTGAAGGATTAATATAAACATGTCAGAGGTAAGCGATGAGTCCAAAGCAAGTTAGTATCTTGGAGCATCAATCCTGTAGTATCATGACCGGCATACCATATCACGTTTGATTGGGGCCGCTCCTGGATACGTTGGATTTGAGGAAGGTGGTGAGTACCATTCATCTCTTTTGCACCCATTCCGGTTTCTAAACTGTGTACAGGGCAATTGACGGAAGCCGTCCGAAGAAAGCCTTATGGTAAGTCTGCATCGGACACTCTAGATTGTCCAAGTGGTGACTGTTTTGTAAAGCCGTGATCCTATTGGATGAGCTCGAAAAGGCTCACAAGGTCTGTATAGTCTTTGGGTCTCAATAATGCACTGCCGCAAAACTAAATACTCATTGGCAGGACGTGGCAATGATTCTGCTCCAAGTTCTCGATGAAGGAAGTCTTACCGATAGTCAAGGTCGTAAAGTTGACTTCAAAGTCGGTCCCTGTTGCCACCTAGTCGAAGATGTTACTGACCAAACGACATCAGAATACGATCATATGCCTGACAAGTAACCTGGGTGGCGACATCCTCGCGAATTCATCCTCTTGCGATGCAAACGGCGTCGTCACAGAGACTGCGAAATCCGAGGTCATGGAGCGGACGTCGGAGTTCTTTCCCCCAGAACTGCTCAATCGCCTTGATGCTATGCTTGTCTTTAATAAGCTATCCCGAAGTGCCATCTTTGATGTGGTGGCCTTGCGGTTGAACGATGTTGCGGCGCGATTGAAGGACAGACGGATTACGCTCGATGTTGATGAGGTTGCTCGAGCATGGCTGGTGAAGAAGGGGTATTCAGAGGTGTATGGTGCACGTGCGATTGCACGGGTGGTACGAAGTGAGGTGTTGTTCCCGCTTGCGCAAAAGCTGCTGCGCGGCACGATACGGTACGCGGACCCTTTGTCGTGCAACGGCGGATGACTGACGGGTTATAGGGATGGTGACACTGTGTGTATCAGTGTGACGGATGACGGGGAAGCATTGGACATTCGAGATAATCATTCTGCTGATTCTGAGGAGAATGTGGCGTCCCGATCAGATACGGCGGTGCCCGAAGCAGTCTGAACATTGCAAGTAATTGCATGGTTAGGATTCGAAATCCCTATCCGATCTTATCCTAGCTACAATTTTACGTTTCGGTGGGGTCGAGGAGATACGCGGGGGTCTTACTATGAACTTGATTAGTCATGAACTGCGGGACGGATGGCGATTTTGTCCGTCCATCCGCAACACATCTTGATGGGACCGTGTAGTCATTTATCATCACCACCATCACTCTCTCAGGCTCACCACCCGCTGTTTCACTACCCGCAAGTCACACCACTACGCTTTCCTGCTCACGGTGTGTCTGTAGATGGGTTCTAACGAGACTGTAGACTCTCAAAGATGGGGTCCAATACGCTCCATGTTGGCACTCGCACCGCTTTTTTTGGCCTTGTCGTTTTACACGCTATACCAGCAATTTAGTGAGTTTCTCTTCTGCGTCACGCGTAGACACATTATATGCTAGTAAACTTAAACTGACGTGTCGCGTTCTTGACTAGCTTTGCCTACGCCTAATATCCACCCGTATGACCCACAGACGGGCTTACCCCATCCCTCTGAAGCAACTATTTTATCCTACGCCAAATACCTCTCGGAAGATATTGGATACCGTACTCCAGGCACACGAGAACATGCAGAAGCAGACGCATGGATGGTTCGCAAGGCGGACGAAATCAAGCAGCTGTGCGAGGAAGCCGTGAACAAGGAACGAGGTCGAAAACTCGAGTGTGAAGTCTGGAGGCAGGAAGGGAGCGGAAGTCATCGGTGCGTTTCGGAGGCGGGAACCACCGTCTCTGCCTCTATGGATGGTAGCGTGTTCTCACACCTGTTTCGTGCCGTGCAGGTTTGACATGATGAGCGCGCGACTTTACAAGACATATGTCCATCTCTCGAATATTGTCATCCGGATATCGGACGGTACCGATCGTGGCAAGGCGAATGCGGTACTTATAAATTCGCATCTGGACAGTACGCTGCCGAGTCCGGGAGCGACGGACGACGCGCTCTCTGTAGGAGTGATGCTCGAGTGTGCACGGGTATTGATAGAAACGAAAGGCTGGGAACCAACCTATTCGATCATATTTCGTACGTGCTTGAAAAGCGAACGTCTGTTGTTTGACTCATTAGCTATCGTTTGACAGTGTTTAATAACGCGGAAGAGTCTCTGCAAGACGGCTCCCATTTGTTTTCAACACAACATCCCATTGCCCCCACGTGAGCATGTTTTGTTTCTGTACATTTTCTGTTGCTGACGCTTTTTCAGTGTAAGGGCGGTGATGAACTTGGAAGGTGCTCATACACTGTCTAAAACGAGCACCGATCCATGCTAATCTAAATGGAGTAGCCGCCGGTACTGCTGGTCGTGACCTGCTCTTTCAGGCCACGTCGGAGGAAATGATTGAAGCATATTCTCATGTGCCCAGGTATGCTACTTGACGCGGGATACACCTCTTATACTCATTTCACTCTTCGTATAGACCCTATGGGACGATATATGCGAATGAAATTTTCAGCTCGGGCGTCCTGCTGTCCGAGTACGTGGTTTGGGTGTCGACTGTGAATGTGTCTGACTAGGGTTTTGAACAAGCACTGACTTTAGACAATTTGAGCACTACTTGAATGTTACGGGGTTAGATGCAAGTGTCTCTTTAGTGTCCGATGGTTTTAGCTGACCTTGTGTAGATGGCTATCGTCGGAAACAGCTACATGTACCACATGCGTGGAGTACGACTCTTTGGATGCTTTTTGATGGCGATATCTCATAATCTCACCAGGACGTGGTTGAAAACATACAACCCGGTGTTGCTCAACACATGGCGGAGAACTCGCTTGCCCTCCTGCGATTCCTCTCCTCTGACAAATCGCCAATTCCGCGTCTCGAGCATGGCTTTGCCCGCCCACGGACCGTCTTCTACAGCAACCTTGGCTTGTTCCTAGTTTATTCATTTACGACAGCGAAGATCTTGTACATGACACTATTCGTCGCCTCCATACTTCTCGTCTGGACGACCGGGATCGAGCGTGTATGGACAGCTCTGGCAGCGGTGGTATTGTCGTTTATTGGGGCTCTGGCTGGCGCGAACGGGTTGGCCCTTATCATGTCAAAAATCCTTGATAGGGGCATGAGCTGGTTCAGCGCAGAATACTATCCCGTGATCTTGTACACCCCCGCAGCGGTCGTTGGTGTGTGTCAAAATTTGTGCTCATTTAGTTCACCTTTTCATCCGTGAATTGAACAGGCACATTGATCAGTCAGCTGCCTTTTAGCAAGCATGGTTCCAAGAAAACGCTTGAGAGGCCGATATTGGGAGCTTTGCTACTGTTTCAATCAGGGCTTGCTGCGGTAGCGCAGCTGTTCAATATTGGCTCTAGTGCCGCGCCCTTCCTCGGTGCGACGGGCCTGTTCGTCGCTCTCGGAGTCGACACGTTGTTATCTGGGAATCGACGAGTCGTGCAAATAAAGTACAAGGCCAGAGAAAACGGCGCGAACGGTCCCAAAAAAGCACTTGAAAAGTTGGATGGTGCGGTCCAATCAGACGTGTCGCTCTGGACGTATGCTATTGCGATGCTCATCTCGCTTACCACGGGCATACAGTTACTGTCTGCTACACTAGTGGTCTTTGTGCCTTTGGTATGATTTGCTCTCACTGAATGGTCTCTCGTTGTGTTGACTAGCAAGCTATAGACGGGCCGTACTGGTGGGGACGCACCAGCGGAATTTATTATCGCGTCCATCGTTGCTGTGCTAGGCGCGTTTGCGATCTCGTTTGGAGTTCCATTTGTACATCGGTTTGGTCCGGGCCCGCTTCGGCGTGCGCTGGTCATTGCGATACTAGCGCTTGGTGTGGTCATGGCGTTCTTTTACGACCGAGTGCCGTTTGACGCAAAACATCAAAAGAGGTTGTTTGTGATTCATATGGAGGACGTAAGTTGATTTCTTCCTGTTGTAGACCCGTACGTCTCTTGTTGATTGGTGCGCGCCTCGAGGCCGTCCCGTGGAATGATGCGTCACTCGAGACCTTTTTTAAATCATGTCTACCCACGTTCACGTTGCTGATTGTTTATCTCCGTAGTTGGTCACTCAAGAGCAACATTTACACATTGCGGCTGCTGATAGTGCCCCAGGATTTAACAAGCTCGTTCATGATATCGCAGACAAATTCGGCGTGGATGGCGTTCCACCAAAGGCGATTGTTATGGACGACTACAACAACGATTGGGATACGCTTTATCCGTTTTCAGCTGTGCGTGATCGCTTGTTTCATTATCTCAAACCACCCTTTTCTGACATGGAAACAGTTCCTTTCTCCGTTTAAAATCGACCTCCCGGTAGACCCTGCTTATGTTGCTCCTTCAACTCCGGAAGAACGGTTTAGTGTTACGGCTGTGAATGATACCATTGATGAGCAGGCAGGTACAAGGTCACTCACTCTCAAGATCCATCACCCTGGAATCATCTGGACGGGTGAGGACGCCGAACGCTGTTCCCAGTGAACCGCCCGCTGACACCTTGTTCGTGGTTGTAGTTATCGCCTTTGACGCACACGTGCTCGAGTGGACGTTGGATAACAATCCGCCAAACGAGTTTGCCCGCCATCACATCAAGGAAGCCTCTTTTTACGGTACGGATGCGTGGACGGTCACGATGACCATCAAGCACCCACGATCATCAGAGGATGCCGTCACGTCGGCCAATGCGGAGGCGAGGCGCGGCGCCGGACTTGCCATCGACTTTATCGGGATCGAGGAGAGACGGATGTGGCCTGGAAAAAAGGCAGAATCGGATGGCAGCCCGGCGATGAAGCTGTTCGAGGCATTCGATGCGTGGATCGAGGCGAGCACGGGTGGGACTGTGGATGCGACGTTGTTGGGGTGTGTCCGTGGTGGGACCGTGGTGTGAACGCGCGGAGGAGAAGACTGTGTTTTTTTTTTTGGGCGCTGGCGCTCCTGTTTTACTGTAATATGCATTCTATGTGTGTATTTGAAAAGGGCTTTCTTTGTGCGATGATGTGCTTCAAGTCGTTTGTGATAGATAAAACTGTATGGAGGTGGTACAATTTGCTGCACTCGATTACTATCCAATCGTAATACAACACAAGAAGACGCTAAAAAAGATTTATTTGCTTCAGCACTAGAACGACGGATTCTAGACTTGGGGGTGTTCGGAGTCCTAATAGTAGGACCAATCTCGAAACGCGACCACAGCTTACAGAAAAACGGGCCATACACTCGAAAGGCTTGTAGTATTGGCCCGCTGCCTCAAAACTACAGTACTACCGTTCTGTCGCCCGTGGCCACAATGGTGCCACGCAGATGTTGAGATGGTCAATGATAGTAACGTTACGGGTAGTAAGCCATGCTTCTTGCCTTTGTCTACCTAGTAACAAACCCTTCTCCATGAAGGAACTGCTATTTTCCCTGCAGTTTAAATGGGCGCATTAACCCATGGTCACGAATTTTTTCTACTCCTACTACTTGCGACCCACTCTAGCAAGTTGGGGAGACTGCAACCATGCAGCTGGCACCGCATCTTTTACCGGTGTTGCTTTTGGTATACTCGGTTTGGGGTCAGACTGTGAACGTCCCAGAGCCGCGATCATCGTCCTCGAATGGGCCAAACGTTCTCGGCCCCGTGACGGACTTGAACATCGTCAACAAGGTCATTGCGCCCGATGGCTTCTCTCGGTCGTGAGTCGAGTTTACTGCACTGTATGCTCCGTTGACCGCCTTTTAGGACCGTGCTCGCAGGAAGCACATTTCCGGGACCGTTGATCATTGCCGAGAAAGTAAGTCCTCTTCACAGCCTCAGGCAGTCGCATTCCCAACTTGTTTTTTTTTTTTTTTGCAAAGGGCGATGACTTTGCGATCAATGTAGTGAACCGGCTCAACGACGCGTCGTTGAACACAGACACGAGCGTGGTTAGTTGTGCCATGTGACGCTGAGAATGCTTGATGCTGAATATATGATAGCACTGGCACGGCATATTCCAGAAGGATTCTAACTGGGCTGATGGTGTTTTCAGCGTCACCCAGTGCCCCATTAAATCGGGCAAAGAGTTATTGTATCGGTTTAACGCAGCGGGCCAGACAGGCACATACTGGTACCATTCCCATCTGTCCACTCAGTACTGTGACGGTCTCAGAGGGCCGCTGGTTATATACGACCGAGATGATCCGCATAAACACCTGTACGATGTGGACGACGGTACGTGAGTCTTTTTTGAAATTGAAGGAGATCGTTCTCAAGCCGATTAGCAAACACCGTGATCACACTCGCTGATTGGTATGTAATTGCACACTATTCCGCGGTCGATGTTCAGTTTGGGGTGTTTCAGGTATCACCAGCCGTCCTCAGCCGTGAATCCCCCGTTTGATGAAAGCTCAACACTGATCAATGGACTGGGACGGTACGACGGTGGACCATCATCACCACTCGCTGTCATCAACGTCGAACAAGGCAAGCGTTATCGCTTCCGTATTGTGGGGATGTCTTGCGACTCATGGTTCAACTTCACTATCGATGGCCATCCCATGACTGTTATCGAGACGGACGGTATTGAGACAGAACCCTTGGTTGTCGACTCGCTATCTGTCTTTGCTGGTCAACGCTATTCGGTCGTCGTCACTGCCAATCAGTCTGTTGGAAACTACTGGATTCGTGCCCTACCCAACCATCCGACCGAAACCTTTGATGGTGGAAAAAACTCGGCAATATTGCGGTATACGGGTGCTGCAGAAGAAGAGCCCACGACAGAGCATGGACCGTATCTGTTGCCGTATACCGACAGCAACGCCCGCCCTTTGTCCGATCCGGGCGCACCTGGTGTTCCAGAACCCGGCAAGGCAGATGTCAACATCGATTTGGTTCCTGGTACCGATCCAAAGACGGGACGCTTCACAGTCAACAATATCTCGTATTCTTTTCCGTCACTGCCCGTGTTGTTACAGATTTTGAACGGCGCTCGACACCCGTCCGAGTTTCTTCCAAATGGTAGCGTTTATGTGCTTCCCCCGAACAAGGTTATCGAGATTAGCATGCCTGCAACGCAACTCTCAAAGAACGGTGCACCCGGAGGACCAGTATGTCTCCTTTTCCGTCTTTTATTGTTTTTTTTTATGTTTGCTTCGACAGCATCCACTTCATCTCCATGGCGTACGTGCTCTGTGATGGCTCGAACACGAGACCAAGCTAATGGTCTCGCTAGCATACATTTGATGTCATCAGGGCCGCCGGAAGCAGCTCCTACAACTTTGCAAACCCTGTCAGAAGGGATGTCGTATCCACAGGGGAACAAGCCAACAACGACAATGTCACCATCCGTTTCACGACGAACAACCCCGGACCATGGTTTTTGCATTGGTACGTTTGCGCCTCCGAGTTTTGGTGCGGGTCTCGAGTTTTGCTATTAACTGACGCGTGGCCAGTCACATTGACTTTCACCTCAACGCGTACGTATTTGTGGCTACAAGATCAGTTGGATTCTAACTCTACCTTGATGAGTGGGTTCGCTGTTGTGATGGCAGAGGCGCCGGCCGAGACGGCTGAAGAAGAAGACAAGGTCGTCCCTGGTAAGCTTCCATTTCTACGCATCCGATGCCGTCCCTTTTTGATTCACGAACAAAAGGCTACTGGGAGCAACTGTGTGGCTGAAGCTGGCTAGAGGAACAGGGATGTGTTTTCAGTGTGGCAGGGGTGGTTCTTTTCTTTTCTTCTTTTTGGGGACAGGGTCTTTTGTTTTTGTCACGTCTTTCGTTTGTGATTTTCTTTCGTTACATTACCGTCCATTTCCATGCCATTGCCATTGCTCCCATTGCAAGTTGGTCAGGCTTCTGCAAAAGAGGTGAGTCGCCTTGGCTGCCAACCAGCGAGTCCCGTGCCATATCCTAGATCCGTACATCACATTCAAGTTAGCAAGCAAAGTATCGCAATAGGCCGAGTAAATCAAGAGAGACGACGCCGGAATTGAGAGTCGGGCGGCAGGGGAGACGGGCATATCAGATGGTAAAAAATAGCATGTACAGACGTACTGCGCTGCTGCCAGTTCCCTTAATTCCAGGGACTGTGATTCTTGATGGGCGACAGGGTGCTCATGAAGATCATCCGGGAATGGCCCAAGTATCGTACCCATCAGTGAGTATGCCATGTACAGTCCGACACCTTTCCCTTTGCACACTGACCACGACCCAGGTCTTCCAGCTTCAATTCTGTCACATTATGCATTCAGCAAGATGGTGCCAAAGTGTATACTTTACACTGATAGCATCCTTGAATTGGTCAAGTGAATGCCAACCTCACAGAAACATGGAACGCCTATTTTGTGTGCTGTGCGCCTTCCAGTTACGACGTTCGCTCCTAGAATACCGCCGGGTCAAAAATGTATACGAGTCAAAGTAGGACAGATCATGCACCCAGCTGTGCCTCCTGCGCATCAATTAATCATCCTGTATCAGTGTGGTGATCACGAACGCCCCCGACCCCACGGGGCCTAGCACAAACCCGTTGTTTGTCGTCTCGGCAATCCCACTCACAAACACAGTTGTCGCACCAGCCCCTTCAAGACCCAACACTTCCCAACTGACCGTCTGATTCACGTAATGTGTGTTCGTTGCCAACACAAGCGTCTTTGTCCCGGTCTTCCACGTCGCCACGGAAGCGCCCTCGACAACGAATGTTGTGCGCAAGGGCGCAGGATGGAACAAGTAAGGCGTCATCTTTGGTAGACTCAGCGCAAACGCCGATGCCGCGTTTTTAATGTCCATCGTTGTCGGGTCGTTCCACGAAACAATGCCCAACGCACCCTGATTGATACCCATGATGCTCTGCACGACCCACTCTTCGCCAGTCGGTGTCCACAACCAATAACTAGTGTGAAGAGCCCGGTCAGCAAACGAGGGCGTCGTCGTATGTATGTGTTGACAGGCTGGTAGGTGACTTACGAGCTCCCCCCGAATGCTTGGGGCACAGTCCACACGGTCTTGGTGCGCTCCCAACCCATCACTTCCAGCCTGTTCTTGAAGCTTGCTACTCGATCACTAATGTCAAAGTACGACCCGATACCGCTATTCGGGGGGACGTATTCGGAGCCGTGGTATGTCGAATTTGGTGGTACTGCAGCGGTATCCCCAGCAGCGATACCCGGGCAGTTGTCGCAGCCGCAGTCCCCATAGTTTGGTGTACAGGTTGTGTTCCACTCGTGGGACCAGCTGACATTGTTTCCAACCATATACACATCTTGCATGACGACGTCCGCGCCGGCTGTATAGGAAGACCAATAGTAGTCCTGGCAATTGAGGACAAGACTGATGGGATGATAACCATCTAGGTCGTAGATTAGATCGTAAGCGATGGTGGTGGCGTTGAGGGGGTCTGAGGCGCCATCAGGTTCGTCGCTCGTGTACCAAAGGAGGACGTTTGGCCAGTTTTTGATAGCATTGACTTGTTCGATTACGGAGGTGCTGTTCTTGTAGTCGCGGATCTCGTACATGAGGTATAGTCCTACTTCTTGCATTCGGCTGATGACCGGGCTCAGGGCGGTCAAGTTGTAGGTTGTCGGAATTGGGTGTATCTATTCGTCATGTCAAAAGCGACGCTCTCTTGCCATGGAAGACGTACGATTGTGAACCTGTCAGCAAGCATGAGTACCAAACATACAGGGAAACTGGGCAGTCAAAGCTTTACCCTTGTTCTTTCAGTTCATTGATCACCGAAAGATTCGTGTCTAGATAGCTGTCAAAGGTAGTGTAAAACCCGATTGGAAACACAGGCTCGTATGTCCCTCCAAGCCCAGAGGCTGGCTTGGCCAATAGCGCCCCCGTACGAAGATCCATCTTGGTCACTGCGCCATTCGTTGGATTTGGCAATACGGACAGCGCCGTTGTCGCCGAGAATGTTTGAGATGTATCCCCGTACGTCGCCTTGCAAGAGAGGTTGTACGCCATCCTCCGTGGGATGATACCCTCTAGATTAAGTGGCAATTCGTATGTGGTTGCATTCAGTGGCACGATGCCAGTCGCAAGAGTCCGTCCATCCAAGCTGACCGTCACGTTGAGCACGGTATGGTGTGAAAAAAGTTGAATTGGTTCTGCGTTGGCAATCTTGTAACGTACGAGTGGAGTATCGACAAGGATAGCTGTAGGCGACGAGACGTCTTCTGCAAGGTAGGGTTGGATGACCGGCGCACATCGCAGAGCAAGGAGGTCGGAATCAACGGATGGGGACGGGAGTGGAAAATGACCCCCGGGCATAACTGCGCTCTGGGAGGACATGTAATGTTTCCCGCACCTGTAAGTGTCGAAAACGACCAATAATCAACATCAGGGCCATAGGAAAATGGGAATTCGTACCATGTTTGCGCGAGTACTCCAGTGAGGTGTACGACGAGAAAGCCAGCAAAAGCGACTCGATGCATAACAGGCGCGCTTTCGACGGCACGACGAGTCCGCGAGGTTTTAA